>JANVCL010000005.1:37615825-37626865 GCA_026546855.1 Erythroxylum incrassatum | reverse complement strand
GAGAAAGAAGAGAAACAAGTTAGGGTTTCAATTGTGTTAGCCATCAAGAGAGATTTTGAGGTTGTTCAAGAAGAGAAAAAGGTAGAGGAAGAGAAGAGCTCTCTTTTAATCTAAAGATCCCCTCATTTGGTGTTGAGTGAAGGGATCAAGAGAGATAAAATGAACAACAGAAAAAGCATTTTGAGTAAGTCTATAAGCAAAGAAATCAAGGTAGGTACATGTTTATAATAAAGTAAATAAGCTACTAATTATTTTCTTGAAATCAAATAAGTTTAATGATTTTAAATTACATCATAAGTGTTGCATTTATTGCTTCTTGAATGGAATGAGAAATTGTTATATGTTTGCTGCAATTTTTGTTTATGATTGGGTTATTGATTTATGGAAAGACTTTGAAAATGATTCTTTTTGGAAAAGATACATGTTTATGAAATCATGTTTTCAAGAATGGATTTTCAAGATAAATATAACAAGCATATGAAAATGCAAGTTTTCAAGAAAATGTTCCATTTTGGGCAACAAATTTACAAGATTTTGAAATGTATGTGTTATGTGAGTTTGTGGTAGTCCCTTAAGAATCATCACGTACTCGTTAACCCAAGTATAGGCTTCTCCTGCCTGTCTGCTAGTGGTATGGAGCTCCCTCAAGGACTCCCTCAAGAATTCATGACTACACAGGACCATTATATTAGAAATATGTAATGCGTCATGTTTTGGATTTACCCAAACCATTTTAATGTGCTTATGTGCTTATGATATGTTTGATCAAGTTTGATGCATTCAAGTTTTGTGACTTGTGGATTTGGCTGAAAGCCTAAGAAACATGTTTATAAACTCAATGAAAGTTTTCTATGACAAGTAAATTGATTTCAAAAGTTTTTCTTATCTTTTTATTATAAACTATTATCCACGAGCTTTCAACCTCACCCCCTCCCTGTCCCTACCTCCAGGTAATGAGCAAGAGATGGAGTGAAAGAGAGTCAAGGCATCACTCCAAATTTGCTTATGTTGTATTATGAGTTAGTTTTGGAAAACACAAGGCTTTAGTCACATTTTAAGAATTTGTAGTTCATGTAACTTTTGTATTTTGAGATTTTGGATTATGTTGTAATATGGCTTGAAATGCCATTATAGCTAGAGTTTCAAACTTTGTTGCTTTAGAAATGAAATTATAGATTGAAGTAGTTTTAATTATGTACGTTCTTTAGACTCCCTATTAAAATGGTTAAGGAGATTTCATGGGAATATGTTCAAGTATTATGATATTTCGCGAAAGTTCAGGATCCAACATTTGTGGCATCAGAGCAAGAGTTGGATTCTAGAATCAAGCGGTGTCCAACATTTGTGGTATCAGAACATAGAGTTGGGCTCTGGAAATATAAGTGGGATCCAACATTTGTGGTATCAAAGCAAAAGTTGGGTTCCGGAAACAAGCGAGATCCAACATTTGTGGTATTAGAGCTCATTATTAGGATCTTACATGGACAGCTTTCAGAATATGTGTCAATCGCAAGAGCAATTGTTAGGAGTGGGCCAATAGACTCAGTGAGAAGAATGGTCTTAATAGAATGTATGGTAAGGAAAGTTGTGGATATTTAGCAATAAGAAATAGGGTGCAGTCCTATATGTTAGACACAGATTCAGTATTTGTGTTTATGTTGGCGAATAAGGAGACATAATTCTGTTGGGCATATGTCTTTGAATTGATATGGATGTTTCCTAAAATTGACTAAGAAAGAAATGGACACATAGGCGAAAATGACAAGATTTAAAGAGTACAAGTAAAGAGGAATTGAAAGGTTGAACTAGGGATTGAACCTGATTGTTTAATTGGGGTGATAACATTTATGATTTAGCATAAGAATATGTCTTTGATATTAAATTAGAATGTCATGATGATTAGAGATCAATGATTTGGAATTGATTGAGGATATGCGTATGGAAGATCAAAAAGATGTCAATAGGAAAATGAGACAGAAATGAGGAAAGAGTAGAGGGGAAATGAAATAGACATAAATGAATTATCATGAGATAAATGAAATGATATGTAGTATGGAGAAAGTTAGAAATGTATACAAGATAGGATTTTACGTATGAATAAGATTAAGGAAAAGATGAAGAATTTCACTGAATTAGGGTAAGCAAATCAGATAGTTTTATATTAAGAATGATCAATGAAGAAAAAAATCAGAAATGATTATGAAATGATTCAAAAGTGAGTATTGGAGTCTTATTCCTGATGGAAACTTAAGCATGAAATGTAGAATATGCTACTGAGAGTGTATGCATTATATTTGATGTAAAGTATCCAACTATGTGATTGGATTCTTGAATTTGAAGTGACATTATTGTTAATATGAGGAGATCAATCAGGTAAGAATTTCGATGACGAATTTTTTTAAAGGGGGAGAATTGTTGGACCCTGAATTTTTCTTAAAAGAGTAGAACTAATAAATGAGAAATGTAGAGAGGTTCACATTTTTGCTTTGGTGCGTTTAGTGAATAAGAGATTTAGAAATGGGAAGAATTAAGGTGAAAGTTAGCAGCAAAATGAAAGCGACAATGAAGTTGAATTTATGTAGTAAATTGTTGAAGGATATGTATATATGTGTATGTTCTGTTATTCGTGTTCATGATTAATCATGAACTATATTTTCTTTATGAATGATACTGATTTGGATTGGAGTTGAGAATGAGGAGAAAATGAAGTAGAAAAAGTGATCTTAGTATAAGTTGTGTTAAGGAAAGATTTTTGAAGCAAAATGAGTAGTTGATCTGGAAAATGTCACTGAATATGCTTCAGTATTTTAGTCACAACTTGTTTTCTAGTTATCCGAACGAGATGATTATTGATTTGGATTAAACTAGAAACATATGGCGGCTGACCACGTATCGTAACAATAGTCAAAATAAAATAACTAGACGTACTACTATAACAGTGGTGAGTCTAGGTCGATCCCACAGAGAGTGTGAAAAGTTTATGAAATAAAATTAACAAGTGTTTAGGAAAAACGGAGGGGGGGGGTATTTGGATTTTTAAAAAGAAAAAATAAAACTAATTAATAAAAACAAATTAAAGAAAACATGCAAAAATGATAAAAGTGGCGAATTCGGTAGGGACTTGGTTCTTTGGTTCAATCTCGGCCTACACCCTGACTAAGCATATTTTATCAATTTGTTGTTGTTTAATCTCTCCTAGTAACTATTAATCGTGGGTTAATAGTTAACTCGAGTTTTCCCTTAGGTTTTGTTTAATCAAGATACAATTGTTAATTAAACCTAACCACCAAACAACCTACAATACGATCTCTAGATTTAATTAGGCAGTAGCATTATGAATTAGGAAACCGATTAATCAAGACAATAACCACATACGATGCGTCATTTAACCTAGGTCATGTTATCTTTAATAATTACGAATCATTAGTCACTACACGTGAATTTTAACATAATACTTATGGATTATATTGAAATTCTAGCAATGAGTTTGAAATTAACGATTTAATGAACGCATTAAAATCATCAATTCACAATCCCCAACGGGTCCACACACAAATAACTGAATAATAATGAAAATCCGATTATCCATACACAATACCCAAATTAATTAACATAGGATAACACAATCAATTTCTAATGAGAGAAAGAAACAAAAAAATAATTAAAATAATACTTAACCCGGGTCGTTGGCGTCGATTTTATCTCCGAACCAGTGTCGAGACGTTTAGCTCTTCATGGGTCTTTCCGATAAATTGCTTCATCCTCATCTTTATCCCTAACCAAAAATCCCAAATGTTTCAGCCCATCCATGTCATTCCACTGTCTGTTACGTGCTTCTTTGTATATTTGTTCCTCCTATAGCCACCGCACTGTTCCCTTTTGATAGGACAAATTAATGAGCTGCTCCCCTCACGCTGGTCTCCTCTAGCTGATTTATTTTTCTATTTGAGCACAGCTGTTTGCCACCTAGAGCCTCAAAATGACGCCAACGTCTTGTGGGACGCAGCTGCGCGTCCACACTTGCTGTAGCGCCTCGCGCCTATGCCCAGCTCCAACGCCGCCCCTCTCTTCCTCCTCGCGTTCTCTCTTTTATTCTGCTTATAAATTCCTCATCACGCCAGTTACGTTTGTCCAGCTGTCTCCTCCACTTGATTTAAATTAATAGTCACGATTTCCCACTTTGGCTCTTAATTTGCGTTAGCTCGTTTATTTCTCTCCTACCGACCCTATGTTGCTGCTTGTCTAGCTCTTTTTTTTAATTTTCTCTCTTGCTTGTATTGCCTGATTTGTGTCTTTCTCTGCCCATTTAATTGCCGCCACCTGTTCTCCCTTGTGAGTTGATTTTCGACGCCTCCCAGCTGTCTCGTATTTCTCCTTGCTAATGCCTCAGTTAAATTATGGTTTGGGGGAAACCTCCCGCCTCGTGAGCGGTTGTGGCGGCCAATACCCACATTCTGGCCTGGTTACCTCACCCTCATAAGGAATTGTCCCTTTGGTCTGCCAGGGTGGAGTTGCGACTCGAACCCCTGACCAAAGGGTTTTGTTGCGTTGAGACGCACGCCTCTCACCACTGAGCCAAGGACGTATGAGACAGTCTGTCAAGGGGCGCAAACCGTCAGTAATGATTACACTTAGTGTGTCACTTAAGCCTTACCACCCAGTCGGTCGGCTTGGCCATGACTCCTGCTCAGACGACCTCAACGCTACACCCGATCGACCTGCCAAATCGTTATAGCCGACCGACCTGGTCCGTCATTACCCTCGACTGGTTACATTTGCTCAGTCGATCGCATTGCATTATAATCTATCGATCGGGCCTAGCACGAGCTGCCTCGAAGACACGCTGCCTAATACTCTATGTACTCCTTCGACCCTTCCCTTGGCTCAGACTCGAGGAGTAGGGGGCTTATGGTTGGGTCGGCTTTGCTAGGCCTAGGCCCATCTCTACACGTCCACGACCCATCAGGTGTTAGACTTCCATGCAAATACAAAGATCTATGTAAAGACCTAAACCTAGCGTCCATGCCATATAAAAGGTACTATTCTACCAAGATACAGGTATTTGGCAGTCAAGGTCACGTAGAACAATGGATCCATGCAATACATGCAACCTCAGCAAAATCTGGCTAAACCATCATGTTTGAATTAATTTTCCTTAATCCAGTTCAAATTAGGATTTCTTAATCCACTAGAATTAGTATATCATTACAAAATCCCAAAATTTATTATTTTTATGACCTGTTTGTTTGAAAAAAGTAGTGGTGTTAGGACATTAATTTTACATAAGATTAAAAAATTACATAATTATTTATTTTTATCTAGAGATAAGCCTAAAATAGGATGAGATAGATAAAAAAATCATATTATTATTATTATTGAGGGCGAGTCTTGGAATAACCGCTAAAGTTAGTCACGAAAACAACTTTTTTTATAAAAAATGCAGAAGGAAGGTTGGGTATAATTGGTGTCCCTCTCCCAACTCTTGCAAATTGGGGAGTTATGTATACTGAGTTCGTTGACTTTGACCTTTTTTATTATTATTTTGATGATTATAAAGAATTAAACTTTATAAAAATTAAAATGTAACCAAATTCTTTAATTTTATTTAATCTTTTAGTCAATTTTATGATGATCTAATATTGGTTAACTATTTTAAACCTTAAGTATCTTATCTTACTGATTTAACTTTCGGTCTAATTTTTAAAACATTGAGAAAAGTAAACTAGTAAGACTGACTTCTCTTGATCATATTAAAATCCAATCAAATACAAGTCTTAATCTAATTAAGAACAAACTACTAACAAATCATATTAAGAAAAATTTGCACTTAACAATTAAGTTAAATATATTACACTAATAATAAAAAAAGACTATAATAATTGATAAATATAGTTATAATTTTGTAAGCTTTCGTCTCTAATTTATTAGCTCAAGGTTTATATTTAACCATTTTGATGACAACTATATAACATTTTAAAATTCAAATTGGATTTATTTCCTTGTATAGATAATGATTATTTTTTTAAAAGGAAATAAAATCATAGGAAAATTACTTCCTTTCTTGCAGGAACCTTCTTAGTAAAATTTCCTTATTAATATTCGAGAGGATTTTACTTTTAAAAAAAATTAGCTTTGAAAATTCTTGTTCCAGTAGAGATGATAATGAAAATCCAAAGTCATCTCATCATTAAGACGAAGCAACGACTAATTGAAGAAATTGATTATTTAAAGAAGAACAATAGCACCTATGGAAAAAAAGAGAGCATATACAGACTTTCGAAACATTTGAGCAACATCTATCTTTTTTAGAGTTATATCATTCTTATTACGCCTTAGAAAGTGAAATTACTCTATCAAAAAATAAATTGTTATTTGAGAACTTACTTTCGATTTTACATTTTATTCTTCTATAAGCTTTTAAAAGCTTGTTATACACTTTGATTGTGGAAGGTTGGAGAACTTTGAAAAATATGTACTTATGAGCTTAAAAAGGCTCGTTAAATTACAGTTTGTTTTTTATGGCGAAACACTCAAATTAGATACTTAGGAATTGAACTTAAGCTTGGGTTGTAAATCGAACCAGTAAAAATTTAATGCGTCCTTCTCTCTATTCTCTTAACTTTTAAGTTTTTACATTATATTGTGTGTGTGTTCTTTTTAGTAAGAGGCTCCTTTACTTTTATAAGAGGCTCCTTCTGTTTTCAACTCGCAAGAGATTCCTTTTATTTTTAACAGACGCCTTCTATTTTAAATTGTTTTAACAGGAGTTCTCATTCAGTAGGCTCCTTTCATTTAAGCAAGGTCCTATCCTACAAAAAACTCCTATTGCCTAACAGGCTCCTGTTGTTTAAAGAACTTTATCATCTGACAGGCTCCTACTGTTTTTATTCATTAACTAGGATCTGTTTATTATATGAATTAAATTAACTTGCCAAAATTTTTACACACAATTCACCCCCTTTTGCGTGTGTTTGCTTTATCATTTGTTATCAGAGCGAGGTTTCACATATATTGTGTTTTAGAAAGAGAGAATGAAAAGCTATCTCTTATTTGTAGATATTAAAGTCTAGCAAACCATCAGAGTTGGAGCTACACTTCCCAATTCAGATAACATAGAAGTATGGACTAATGTTGATAGAAGAAATGCACAGTTAAACGCTAAAGCAAAACATCATCTAATATGTGCATTATCTTCAGAAGAATATAAGAAAATATCCTATTATTTTATTGCAAAGGAAATGTGGGACAAACTATAAGTCACTTTTGAAGGAACAAATGAGGTAAAGAAGCATATAATAATCTTTTAGGGCATCAATACGAAACTATTAGCATGAAACAAAGAGAGATCATAGACGAATTCTTCGAATGCTTCAACAACATCATCATGACCTTAAAAAATTGGGAAAGACATATCCTAATAATGAGCTAGTAGTGAAGATTCTGAGGTCGCTACAAAAGGAATGGAGACCTAAGGTGACAGCTCTATAAACGACAAAAAATCTGACACTATTTCACTCAACTGGTTACAAGGAAATTTGATGATCCATGAAACCAAGCTTAGGCGAGATGAAGGATCCTCCTATAGAAAAGGAATGGCATTAAAAACAACTGATGAATCAAACGATGATGAAAGTGACACTGAGTTGTAAATAGATGGAGATGACGAGTTCAACTTTATGGTCAGAAAATATGTCTGTTTTTATAAAAAGAAGCTAATGAATAAAAGAGAAGGAAATAAAAGGTTGAAAAACAACCCTATTAAAAGGTAGCAGTAGTAATAGCAATACACAAAACATTCAAATCATATGTTATCACTGCAAGAAACCTGACACAGAAGACCAGAATGTCCTTTCCTTCAAAATGACAAGTTAAAGAATAGAAAATCCAAAAAGTAAGCAATGACTACAGCCTAATTAGATGAGGATTTTGAAAACTTTGAAGAAGAAGAACCAAAAGAAGTCCTCAACATTTGCTTCATGGCTTAATCAGGAAATAATAAGGTATATTATGTTGATTTTGATATTGAAGTTGATGAATTGAAAAATGCATATCATGAATTTTATGATCAATACAAAAGGTTGACAGCGAAGTAATTCAAAGAAGTTGAGAAGTCCAAGAGCAATGATGCATCTCTAAAGAGTAAGATTAAATCATTGGAATCTAGAATGAAAATTTAGAGACCAGAAATATGTCTCTTGATGTTGACTATAAGCAAAAGGTTTCTGAAAAAAAAGTTTTGACAGAAAGAGTAGCTAAATTGGAAAATATGTTGCCCAAAAATGATTTGTTATGGTAAGAGAATTAGAAGAAAAAGTTGCCTCTTTAGAACTAGAAAATGAGAAAAGTACTGGAAAGATCTTATCTTTAGAGAAGATCTAGAAAATTGCGTTGATAAAAGGAAGAATCTTGATGCATTGCTTGGTAGTGGTAAATGCATTTTTGGTAAGGCCGAAATAGGTTGCAATGAAAATAACAATATCAAGCCATACAAAAACTTCTTTGTTAAATTCAGCAGCAGCTATAGCCAAAACAACAAGAACCTGCCAAGTGACAAAAATCATAACAAATATTATTCATCTATTATGTGTGATTACTTTAGTAAACATGGTCATATTAGTCACTCTTGTAATTTTGTAAAAAGAAATTATCTCAGATGTATGTTTAGAGGCCAAAAGGTCAAACTACTAACTCCAAAAAACCTAGAAAATTTTAGGTACCTAAAATAAGATAATGCTTTCTACAAATGTGTTTCAAAACAGAGACAAGGGAGAATCAATAGATAGTCGTTAGTGGTTGTTCGAGAGACATGACAGGTGAAATATCACAATTCAACTACAATGAAAGAAAGGACAAAGGTAATTTTGTCTTTGCAAACAAAAGTAAAGCAAAGGAATTGATGAAATTGGTGATTCTGACACTGCCTCTATTGATAACATCCTCTTTGTTAATGGTTTGAAACATAACCTGTTGAGTGTGAGGCAGTTACGTGACAAAGGTTAAAAAGTCATTTTATATGCATCTCATTGTGAAATTATTGATATTCATAATGATAATATTGTGTTTGTTGGTCCTAGAAATCAAAATATATATTGAGCACAACTGGAAGACATGTTCTCACAAAGTGTTAAATGTTTTGTTTGTCTAGAAAATGATTCATTTATCTCACACAAAAGCTTTAGACATGTAGATGATTACTTCAGATTTACATGGGTTTATTTCTTATCAGATAAGGATGATGCCTTTGAAATGTTTGAGAAGTTTTGCGGAAAAATTCAAATAGAAAAAGGTTATTGCATCACTTCAATTCGGAGCGATCATGGAGGAGAATTTGATAATAGAAAGTTTGAAGAATTATGTGATAGCAATGGTATAACTACGAATTTCTCTTGTCCAAGGACGCCTCAACAAATGGAGTTGTGGAGAGAAAGAACATAACTTTGGTTGATATGGTCAGGACCATGTTGTGTAAAAGTGTACTATCTCATGGATACTAGGCAGAAGTAGTATCCATGACATGTTATGTACTTAACAGATTTCTCATAAGACCTATTATGAAAAAGACCCCTTATGAGCTGTGAAAAGAAAGAAAACCAGATATTGCTTACCTTTGAGCATTTAGCTGTAAGTGTTTAGTTTTAAACAATGGAAAAGACAACCTTGGAAACTTTGATATGAGATTAGACGAAGCTATCTTTTTGGGCTATAGTAAAGCTAGTAAAGGATTTAGAGTATACAATAAAAGAACAAAGAAGATAGAAGAATCGATACATATGGTATTTGATGAAGCACTGCCTTTGGCAACAACAACTGACTCAAATGATGAACAACATCCATTGGTACCTAAAAATACATTAGATAATCAAACTAAACTTATAATATCTTCATAATTACAAAATCAAGAAGGCCCCTCTAAAAGCTATAATAGAGCAAGCTTCTTCATCTCAGTAGGAGCTTATGCAACGAAAAACACCTAGAGAATGGAGAGGTCTTGATACACGTCAGTATATTATGGGAAATTCCTCTGAAAGTCTAAGAACAAGATCATCATTTAAGAACAACTTTATTGCTCTTATCTCACTAATAAAACCAAAGACCATTGAAGAGGCCTTTATTGACGAAAATTGGGTTTCAGTCATGAAAGACGAACCGAATTAATTTGAAAAAAACAAAGTCTGGAATCTAATACCTTGTCCTCAAAACAAATCAATCATTGGGACTCAGTGGGTATTTCGAAACAAACTTAATGAAAATGGTAAGGTGGTAAAAAACAAAGTTAGACTTGTAGCTTACTGTTACAATCAATAGGAAGGTATTAATTTTAATGAAACTTATGCACATGTTGCTAGATTGGAACCGCTTAGAATTTTACTTGCCTTTGCATGCTATAGAAACTTCAAATTGTTCCAAGTGAATGTGTTGGATCCCACACCCCACCCGTAGGTGTTTGGGGGTGATACCCTCGGTGTTGGACCCCACACCCCACTCGTAGGTGTTTGGGGGTGATACCATCGGCTTGTGTTTGCGGGTGATACCGCGGCATCCAACCTTAATCAGTACTTTCCTCATTGGTCTTGGGGAGTTTCTGGCACTCGAACCCAAGACCTCACGCCATTATGTTGCCCGATTTTTGATAAAATCGGTATAAAGATTATAATAATAAGAGTTTGATTAAATTGCCGAATTATGAGTTGTGATAGAATTTGTAGGAATAAGTTTTGATTGAGAATAAAGTTCCAAGTGGGAAATTGTCTGGTTTTGTTTTGATTTTTGAATAAGAGGGAGTAAAGATGAAGAATAAAAAAAATTATACCGAATTTCGCATAGTTTGAGTCTAAGATAGCCAACGAGACGATTTTTTCTTCGATAATTGTGTTCGGATGTCGGATTCGTTTTTGTTTTGTTTCAGTATTTGTTTCGCTTCGTTATTCGTGTCAGTTTCCCATTTTTCGGCTGGGATCCAGTTTCGGATCGGGTCCCATTCTGACGCGATTTGCTTTCGTTTGGTAAATCTGATTCGTCGTTTTGCGCTTCTGTTTTTGC
>JANVCL010000005.1:37584660-37615725 GCA_026546855.1 Erythroxylum incrassatum | reverse complement strand
ATGACCTAGTTAGGACTGATGTTTTGTATTTACCCTGTATAGTGGCTAATTTGTACTAAGTTGTGAAGTGATGTACAAACAAAGACAGTTGTAAATTTCTGATTTTGATGAAATGAAATGGAAAAAGTTTTGGTTTAAAAAAGTTGTGATTTTGATATTGACGTTTTATTATTATGATGCCATGTGGAGTATAGTAGTGATCGTTCGTGGCGCTTTTTTGTCGTAGGATATGTACCGAAATGACCTGCGGATGTCCCGGTGTGTACCCTACGGTAAGGGGGTGCTACAATAGCTTAGCAATTTAAACATATGTACACATTTAGGCACATTGCCCATTTACATAATAACCATAAACATATTACCCACTTAGTTTGCTTGCAAAACTCCAAGTTAAAATTGTCTTTTCCTTTGTTCTTAGGTAGGATTCTCTTAGTTTCGTAAAACAAACCAAATCTCATTCAATAGGAATCCATTTAAAAATCTCACAATGCAAAATCACTAAAAATGATTCTAGAACATTTAAACCCTCGCATTTTCTAAACTCCATAAACTAGAATCCTTCAAAAAATCCAAGGATTCAAATGATCATACCTTGATTCTTCAGCAAACGAAGAGATCTTTAGCTCAAATGGAAGCTCTTTTCTTCCTCTTACTTTTTCTCTTCTTAAATAACTTCAAAATCTCTCTTGGAGGCAAAGGAAATTAAAACCATAGCTTGTTTTCTCTTCTTTCTATCTCTTTCATTCTTTTTCATGTTTTCTCTCTCTTATCTCCTTTCTCATCCACTTATTTTGCTTCTCTAGAATCTTCTCATTCACGTTTTTCTTCTCCATTTATAAGCAAGACACAACACTTCTTCTTCCAATTATGCCCTTAATGATTGAGAATTGTCCAATTTGCCCTTCCATTTATGCCTTATGTCTTTAATATTTAAGTGTCTTGCCAATAGTACCCTTGAACAATCTAACATAACACTTTCTTCCAAAAAAATTTCCCCCATTGTCTTAAGTTTTTAATGCCACAGAAATCATTCCTTTTGGTTTAGTGATTCAAAAGATATACTTCAAATATTTTTGGATTGCTCTTGTCCAAAGTAATATAATATACACAAATTCCATCTGAATTTTAAACATCTTACAGACTGAATTGGATTCCAAGTTCTTCATACCATTTGTAGCTCTATGTCTCTAGTTTGCCATAAATAAAAAATCAGCTCATTTGGATCCGTAGAGCTCCAGAAAATATCAAAATACTGAAGTATGTTCAGTGGAATAACACCAGTTCATATCCTTTAAGAATACACTCACTGTACCCGTCCCATCATTTTCACTCAATCTTTCTCACTTCACTTTAGATAGCTTCGATTTTTTGTAGAAGTTTAGATAAATGTATTACGAATCCAATGGTTCAAGAATCAGATCATTTATAGGTCTAGAGAAGAAGTTGTGGTCGAAAGAAGCAACCAGGTTTAAGACCTCAATCAAAATGAACTTATTTTGGCGTGATTCCCATAACTTTCACAACCAGTCTCAGATTGATCTCGTTTTTAGACCATTGGAAAGAGGACTTCGATATATACAACTTTCATGAAGACTTTGAGGACTTCTCTCCAGAACATCTCCACTTATAATGATCATAACTTTTGACTCTGATGTCCAAAATTTTCATACTATATACCGTTGGAAAGCTAAAAGAAATATATACAACTTTCCAGCAGCACTTTTGCTAAAATCTATTTATATCAATCCCAAATTTGCCCCTAAAATCCAAAGACAAATTTTCCATTCATACACCAACGTACTTCACCAAATTCTTAAATTCATGACAACTTTTAAGTTTTTTAGAGATAGAATTAAAATTTGATGTCTTCATAAGAAATGTAGCCATACGTTTTTAGTTTAATCCAAATTAAGAATCATCTTATTTGGATAACTAGAGAAAAAGTTATGGCTAACAGACCGAAGCACACTCAGTGAACATTTTCCATATTACTACCAATCTTGTTTCTAAATATTTCCTTACCACAACTCATGCCATGATCACTCTTTCTACTCCTTCTACTCCTCATTTTCAATAAAATCACATTTAATATCATTTATACCCGAAAGTTTTGAATGAATCCATGTACCACTTTTATTCATAAACATTCAATATTTATGTGCATATATGCTAACATGATGCATAAGCAAGAAAATGCATTTGCTTAATCTCTCTTTGAGCTCCCAAGTGCTAAAATTTTGAGTCGTAACTTTTAATATGGGGACAAGATGTTACATGTCCTCATTAGGCAATGCCAACATCCGCACCATGAGATCAAGAACCTGAAACAAGTGTCCATAGTAAGGGATGAAAAATTTGGGATTTTGGAAAAAATGGAGGGAGGGAGATACAATTAAAGCTTCTTTAATATCTGCATCTGCAATGCACTGGCACTAGATGCACAAAAACCATCATATCGTAACGTTTATCACATCTCCTAGAGTGACCAAATTAAGGTAGCTCAAATATTGAGTCTTTGATCAAGATACTAATATAAGAACATAAACATTCTTGTAGGCTCTCTAAGATTAACCGTTTGCCAGTACATTTTGATCACAAAATTATAGTAAGAAAGAATGCAAAAGAGTGAAATTTCCAACGACATTCTTGAAATAAAGAGTTGAGCCTCTTTACTATGGTTTCTCTGGAAGTAAGTGACTAGCAATTTGATCACAATACGCTTGTGAAAGAAAAAGAAGATTAATTTCCAATTTCAATTTTCAAACCCAGTGTAAACGATATTTCTTATGAAAATGAGAACATACACAATTGCCACTCCGTCGCATTAAATAAAGACACAGAAACATCCAAGAGCAGGAATAAACTTATGTCTAAATAATGCTAACCTATCCACTAGATAATCGGAATCTATGAACATTTTATTAAGTCTTGTCATGCTTTGCTCAAGAGCTAGGTAGAGTTTTGAATTGTCTTCCTCTCGCTTATTTACTTTGTTTCTTGAATTTGTAAGCGTCCTTTCAGTTTGTGTAAGAGAACAGGCAGAACATATTGACCTTGGCAAGTAAAAGATGATTGTTCTCAAGTTGATAAGAGCAAATCCACCAAATTAGTGTCATAAATTATAAATGCATGTTAAATCATAAATTGAAAACAGTAGGAAAAGCTTGTACTTTCAAAAGCTCTAAAAGTTTAGCTAATTCTTCTCTTGCCAAAGACAATTGCAGTTCCAAATGTTCCTAACCATATAATAGTAATTTTAGCATAAGAAACAAACCGAAGTAGCGAGATATTTAACGGTTAACTGCAAAAGTAACAAAGTTTACCTTAGCTTCAATTTCGACAAAATACTGACCAAGTGTAGTTTAAAGGTTTATAAGTTTATTATCTTTGATTCTATTATGCCCATACAATTTGCAACCTTTCTATTCAAATCTTTAATAATTTCCTTTGATTTCAGGATCTCACTGTTGTTGCTCATCTTGACTTCCTCTTGACTTGCAATTGCTTACTTCGAAGCTTTCTCTAAGTTCAATAGTTGAGCTTTTAGATATTCATTATTCTGACAAAGTTCTTTAATAATTTCACTGTCCTCTCAATGGTGAGAGGCGTCCACTTAAGTGGAACAAAACCTTGAGGTCTTGGGTTCGAGTGCCAGAAACTCCTCAAGACCAAAGAGGACAATACTGATTAAGGTTGGATGCCGCGGTATCACCCGCAAACACACGCCGAGGGTATCACCCCCAAATACCTACGAGTGGGGTGTGGGGTCCAACAGAATGTTAAAAGCGTATTCTTAAATGGTTACATTAACGAAGAAGTATTTGATAAGCAACCTCCAAGTTTTGAAGATGAAAACCATTCGGATTACGTGATAAAGTTAACTAAAGCTCTGTATGGTTTAAAGCGGGCTCCTCAAGTATGATATGATAGGTTAAGTAACTTTCTAATTTAGAATAACTTTGAAAGAGGAAAGGTCGATCAAACCTTATTTATTAAGAGAAAGGAGAATGATTTACTCGTAGTGTAAATATATGTCAACGACATAATATTTAGTGCTACTAATCCATCATTCTGTGAAGAATTCTCAGCATTAATGCAGGGGGAGTTTGAAATGAGCATGATGGGAGAATTATCATTCTTTCTCGAATTGCAAATGAGACAAACAAATAAAGGAATCTTCATTAGCCAAGATAAATACACAAAGGAACTCATCAAGAAATATCATTTTGAGAATGCCAAACCGATGGGTACTCACATGTACACTGGAACTAAACTTGATAAAGATGAAGAAGGCAAAGCTACAGATTAAAAAAAGTATAGATCAATGATTAGATCACTACTATAACTTACAAGCTCAAGACTAGACATTATGCTTAGTGTGTGTCTTTGTGCACGCTTTGAATCAAATCTAAAAAAAATTCACCTTGAAGCAGTCAAAAAAAATCTTTCGATATCTCCACGAAACTTATAGATTTTGGACTATGGTATCCAAAAACCGATTCATTTGACATAGTGGACTATTGTGATATAGATTATGTAGGTGATAAGTTGATTGAAAAAGTACAAGTGGTCACTGTCAATTTCTTGGGGGATGTCTAGTATCTTGGTCCTGCAAGAAACAAAATTGCACAACGCTTTCGACGACTAAAGCGGAATACATAGCAGCTGCTAGTTGTTGTGCTCAAATCTTATGGATGAAGCATCAACTAAGGGATTTTTCTCTAAAATTTTCTCATATTTCTATATTACATGATAATACTAGTGCTATAAATTTTTCTAAAAATCCTGTGCATCAATCTAGGACTAAGCATATAGAAATCAAACATCATTTTCTTAGAGATCATGTTTTAAAAGAAACCATTTATCTTTTACATGTTAATACTGAGAATCGAGTAGCTGATATTTTCACCAAACCACTTTTTGAAGATAGATTTTGCGTGTTAAGAAAAGAGCTTGGTATGTGTAAACTCTCTGATATTATTTCTGTATGAATATTCTCTGTAACTTGTCTTTCCTTTTCATTTAGCAAGCTCCTTCTATTCTGATTCCCTAAAAACTCTATCTTAGTTTAGTATGTTCCTTAAAGTTTAGAAGCCTCCTCATAGGATAGTAGGTTTCTTTTATATTAGAAGTCTCCTATTCTTTTTTGAAGGCTTCTCTCAAGTTGACATTCCTAGTGACACATGTTCTAAAAATAGGGAGTCATTTATAGCGTCGTTTCCACTTTTTCAAAAACTCACGCACAGTCTGACAACTCTACTTACGTGTCTATCAGAAAACGCGCGACCGATTACGCTTCATCTTCTGGCTTGTATGTTTACTTCTACTCATCCTCTCACGAGATCAACGCTTAGGAATCACTTAGTATACCCTAAGTAAACTTCTCGCGTCTCTGTCACTCTCATCTGCACTGCTTATTCTCTCTACACCCTAATTCTCTGCATTCTTATTACCTCTTATTTCTCTCTCTCAAACTTCCCCAAGCTCTGCTACAATGACAAGAACAAAATCAAAAGGACAAAAGAAAACCCCAACTTCTTCTGTTACCCTTGATGAAGCTCATATTATTGGACCTTTGTCTTCTGGACCTTAAGAGAAGAAAGTGCTGAAGTACATTGGATTACAAATGAAAATAATTCATAGGAAGAATCTACTCAGTTGATTAGATGACCACAGACCAGAGGAAATCTTACAAAACAAACCGAAAAAGTTCTGATAAAAAAGGAAACCATGGATGCCAGAAAGAAAAAGGAAGAAGAAGCTAGGAAAAAAAAGGAAGAAATAAAGAAAGGCAAAGCGTATGTAACTAAAGATATTATTGATAGAAAAGAGTTGTCTTAATAAGAGATATTTCTCAAAGAAAAAAAGATAACTGCACACAAGCAAGGAAAGACATCAATATCATAAAAAATGTTTGAATCGGTGGAAGTTGAAGTTCGATGTAAAACACAATACGACAAAAGAAAGATGGTTGCTGGGTGGATCTTGCCTCCTATGATGTTTGATGACATAGGTATACCCATCTCTCCTTACTTTGCTGCCATTGGTTGGGAAATTTTTTTGAAATTAGATGAGACAGTATGCAATGAGTTAGTCAAGATATTGTACACACACATAAAGAAGGAAGAAATTAATGGAAAGTTAGTCATTGTCTTATGGTGCACGAATGTGAAATTTTTATTTCTGAAGAAATCTTAGGAGATATATTAGAAATAGCTTATATAGGGAGAACCAATTTTCCTTGTCATAAGTAGGATGTTAATAATCTGGAGTTAGTCGAAGTTGGCAAAACCATCTGCCTTCATGCTGAGACACCCAAGACAGGAGACCATAGAGGAGGCAATTAGACTTAATACCATGATGCCTTACATTGCTTTCAGCTGCTTCAATTTTTCCTAGGAGTAGCTCAGTTGAAAGGTGTAACCTGCTGGACACTTATGTGGCATATGATTTGCTAAAAGAAAACAAAATGAATCTTCTAGGTATGATTTTGAGGTTCATGGTGGATAAAGGAAATCATAAGAACATCACCGGTTGCCCACATTATGGGATGTTGTCCATTAAGATTTTCAACCATTATGGAGTCCCTTTTGCAAATCTAAATCGATATGATCTGGCTAAGTTTCACTCCTTATCAATTTGGATACAAATTGCAAAACAATGTCTGGTTAGACAAAAGACCTGAAATAGTAGCAGAAAACTTAGATCCTGCTCCAGACCAACAAAATCTTGTCCGTCCTCATGATGAAAATAGTGCTAAAATCCATCAACAACTGCAGAACATTTAAGTCAATCAAGAACAGATGCGAGAACAAATAGATATCATACTAAATCAGCTTATTGATATGTGAATCTAGCTGAGAAAAATCTTTGAATCCCTTCATTAACTTTGTTGCTACCCTTCTCTGCTGGCTTATTCGAATTTGGTTTATTTAGCTTCCTCCCTTTACTCTTTTATTATTTTTTATAATAAAAAAGGGGGAGAGTTTGTGTTGATATATTTTTGCATATATGATGATATATTTCTTAATGCTGCTCAATGCATATTTCTCAATGCTACCTTGATTATATATGTGATTGATTCTGCTGTTGAACTTGTGAAAATCTGTAATATATATACGATATGTTCCTTTCTTAAGAGACATGCTTCTTCTAATTATGTCTAAACATATAAAACTCACAGGTATCTTTCGAAATCATCTTCATCTATTTGAATTTTGAAAATATATTTATTATTCCTTGTCATCATCAAAAGAGGGAGATAGCTCAAGGTTTATATTTAATGATTTTGATGATAACTATATAATATTTCAAAATTCAGATTGGATTTATTTCCTTGTATAGAAAACGGTAATTTTTTTAAAAGGAAATAAAATCATAGGAAAATTACTTCCTTTCTTGCAAGAACCTTCTCAGTAAACTTTTTTTATTAACATCCGGGAGGATCTTACCTTTTCGAAAAATTAGCTTCGAAAATTTTTGTTCCAACAGAGATGATATTAAAAATCCAAAGTCAACTCAAAATTAAGATAAAACAACGACTAGTTAAAGAAATTGACTATTTAAAGAAGAGCAACAATAGTTGTGAAAAAACAAGCATACACAAACTTTCGAAACATTTGAACAGCATCTATCTTTTTTAGAGTCGTATCATTCTTATTGTGCCTTAAAAAGTGAAATCACTATATCAAGAGAGAAACTGTTATTTGAGAACTTACTTTTGATTTTACATTTTTTTCTTCTGTGAGTTTTTAGAAGCTTGTTATATACTTCGAGTGTGAAAGTTTGGAGAATCTTGAAAAATATATATTCATGAGCTTGAAGAGGCTCGTCAAATTACTACTTGTTTTTATAAAGAAACATTCAAGTTGGATACTTGGGGACTAGAATATACATTTGTGAGATGAAATGAGGAATGTTTGAAAGATGAGATAAAGGATAGAAATATATGTATGGAAGACTAATATGATTAGTCCATATGAAGGTTCATTAAGAAATGGACCATTGACTCTCCGCTTTAGAAACAATAGACAGAAACCATAGAGAAAACTAGAGCATTGGTTATGCTCTGAAGTTAGGAAAAATTTTTCTAAAAGAGTTGGTGAGTGACAAAATAGTGAGCTTCGGTTGTAAATTGAACTAGTATAAATCGACTGTGTCATTCTCTCTCTTCTCTTAACTTTTAAATTTTCACATTATATTGTGTGCGTGCTCTTTTTAGTAAGAGGTTCCTTTTAGTTTTAACAGACGCCTTCTATTTTAAGGGGTTATCATTCAATAGACTCCTTTCGTTTAAGCAGGGTTCTATCCCACAAAAAGCTCCTATCACCTAATAGGCTTCTGTCGTTTAAAGGACTTTATCGTCTGACAGGTTTCTACTGTTTTTATTCGTTAACTAGGATCTGTTTATTATACTAATTGAATTAGCTTGTGAAATTTTTTTACACACAATTCAACTCCCTTTTGCGTGTGATGACTTTATCATAATTATTGTCATCAAATCCCTCTTATAATTGGTTAAATAGTCACTTGTAATGAATTCTTTAATTAACTAACCTTATTCGTATCAAATTTATAAAATAATTTAAAAGAATAAAATGTCAACCAATAACAAATGCTAAAAATTCATTATTATAACATGTCATAATTAATGTTTTTCTACTAAATTCTTGATAATTTAACCTTTAACCTTTCCATAATCCTTATTATTGTTTGTCCCGGTCATTCATTTTAAATTTGAATCCTGAAGAAACTTAAATTTGTCCTCAAAGGTAACTTAAATACACTTGAATTATTATAATTCCATTTTTGAATTAAACTAAAAAATTATATTGTTGTCCATTAACTTTACTTTTTATAAACTCGTAAAATTGAATTTAATTAATTATAAAATAAAAATTTAATTTGATAAAATAAAAATTAAGAAACTAAAGTACATCTATTAGTAATAAAGTTTAGAAATCTATTCATTATTTCTCCAAAACGCTTAAAACAAAAATGGAAAAGAATTACTTAAAAGAGTTGAGCCTAAGATAAAATTAGGTTTAAATAACTTAGAATTAAACTTAATTAAAAAAGATTTTATTTTATAATTTTATTTTTTAAAAATTGATAAAATTGACATATGGGTCAGGTCATCCTTAAAAGAGAGTACAATCTGAAGATTGACTGTTGGCTAGACCTATACTTGGAAAGCACCTCAAAAGGCTAAATCAAAATGCGCATCGATCCAAATCCCAATTATTAAACGGCGCCGCTCCATATCATCCGTAACCTTTTAGTCATTTGGACGAAATTACCCGCCAGTTTACCTATTATTTCAGGGACCACCCGTATAACGAACCAGATTTCCAGAGCAAACGAACCAGGGACCACTAACCAACAAAAAGGTTGAAAACTGCACAGACTAGACTTTACTTTTACGCTCTATCATTACTACCACTTTCCTTCTTTTTACTGTTAAACCCCAAGTATGTATGTCTACGTCAGGTTTTACCTCCTCACCAATTTTAAACCGTTGGATTACAATCAGAATTCCCATTCAACATAGATATGCGGACTTGATTTGGTGTTGTAACTTTGACGAGAAAAAAACATTCTTTTGCGCACATGCATCCACCGCATCTTCCTCACTAACACGTCGGCGCCGTACGCATCAACCGGGAATTAATTTTATCTATATATTTATATAGCCTATATACAGTATCTGTTTCCGAATAACAGGTCCCGGCCGCCAGACACGCACCGACCCGGCCGGTTACCTTCCATCCTCTTTTGGCTGTTAACTTACAAATCGGACGGCCCACACTCTTTCCCCAGTCCCGATCATAAACGGCTAAGACACGTTGATTAGTTAAGCAGTCAGTTTCAGGATTAGGAAAAAAGTGGAGAAGTGAATCAGATTATCATTAGATACCAACGGTTTCGTTGTCATGTGGTACGTGTCGGAAAGCGAAAAGATAGCTACAGCAGAGCTGATGATGCTTTTGTGCGGTCTATGGTTGTTCTTTTATAATTGATATCGAAACCTTTTTCGAGGATTTTGTTCAGTGGTCGGTTAGGGATTTAAACAAAAAAATGGAGACGTGAATTCCACGCTTTTGAAAGCATCAGTTCTGCTTTTTCGTTTTTTGCGGGAGTTCTTTAAGTTCAGTTTGTGAGTGTGTGTGTGTGTGTGTGAGAGAGAGAGAGAGAGAGAGAGAGAGGGAGAGAGAACTGCTGTTGAGATGGTGGAGTGATAAAATGGAGGATGTAAGGGTGAAGGACACTTGGCGCGACGAGCTCGCGAGTCTGATGGACGACACCGGAATTCGGTACCACGCCGTCGAGCCGATGGGACTGGCGAAGAAGACGGAGGCTGATGACGTGGAAGCGGAGAGTTTCAAAGAGCAAGTAACGGGATTTTTGAAATCGTGGGGCGAGATGCTTGTGGATTTAGGGAAAGGAGTTAAAGACGTTGTTGAACAGAGTTTGGCTAATGAGGATTCGTTTGTAGCTCAAAAGCTTGCAAAACCCGTCGCTAAGGTCTCGAGTAAATTGAAGTTTTTGAACGATTTCTTGCCCGAAGATCGTGACCCTGTTCACGCTTGGCCCATTATCTTCGTTGTTTCTATACTAGCGCTTGCAGGTATATGATAGCTTCTTTTTTGAGTAATTTGACTTTCGGTTTTATTTGTTAGTTTTCCTTCTTTGCAAGTCTTTTGTTTTGATTAATTGATTATTGGATATGGGTGTGAATTGGTAGATATGTTTATGTATGGAAGTATCATCAACTCCAATTTTTCTTAGGAAAGTTGGAGAATTGCATTGCTGGAATCTTATGTTTATGGTAGCAATTATGAAATCCACATTGTGTGTTTGTGAGTGATGTGAAATTTGTTCAAGTACGGAATTCTTCCAAACTTGATCTGTATATGGGGGGACTGTTTGATTTGGATTATGTCATTGATTTATTGATGCTATGAATTTATGTGCAGCACTAAGTGTAAATACCACAAAAAGTAGTTCACTTCCATCACTAAAAAGAGTGCGTTTACATCCTCCTGTTGCTCGTCGCGTGCTACTTCCAGATGGTAGACATGTAGCTTATCACGAGCAAGGCGTTGCGGCTGAGAGTGCACGATATTCAATGATTGGTCCACATGCTTTCCTTTCATCTCGTCTTGCAGGTAACAACTGGGAGGAAATTTTCATTCTCTGGGGGATTCTGAACGGTGAAACTTTCTTTTGAGTCTGACTTCCTTAGTCTTTGTACATTTAAGGTATACCTGGAGTCAAAGCATCACTGCTTGAGGAGTTCGGTGTTCGCTTGATTACATATGACCTTCCTGGTTTTGGAGAAAGTGATCCTCACTACAAGAGAGACCTCAATTCATCAGCACTGGACATGGTTTACCTAGCTAATGCCCTTGGTGTTAACGGCCAGTTTTGGGTGCTTGGATACTCAAGTGGAAGCATGCATTCTTGGGCTGCTCTCAAATACATTCCTGAGAAAATAGCCGGTATCTTAATCGTGCTTTGGTTTGAAGTTTATTGCTAGGTTCTTACCTGCATCTTCTATGCATCGAAGTATCAAGCCCCATCTTGTTCATAATGCCTACTCGTTGTCATCCACATCATTTAAAAATTTCCATGTTTACACCTATGATTATCTGTATGATCCAAGCATGACTAGTGAAGATGTGAGTAAAGGATCATACACAGCAATGTTTTAACGAACTTTAAATTTTAATTGGAATGGATTCTTTCTTCACTGTACATAACTTGTTGAGATGCCCATGAATCATAGGTGCTGCCATGTTTGCTCCAATGGTCAATCCATATGATGCAAGCATGACTAAAGAAGAGATGCGTAGGACATGGGCCCAGTGGTTGCCCAGAAGGAAACTGATGTACTTCTTAGCTCGGAGATTTCCTAAATTTCTCTCTTCTTTTTACCACCGCAGCTTCCTATCAGGGAACCACGGTCAGATTGATAAGTTGATGGCTCTATCACTTGGAAGGAAGGTTAGTTTTTATGTCATGTTTGTTGTCATTACCATTTACAGCCTTTCCAAATTGGCCTTGTAACTTCAGAATTATAAACTAAAGCTTATATGTTTTACTGAGTTATTAGTGAAATTTTTAACTTGTGCTTGACATATTCAGGACAAAGTTTTGACCGATAAGGCAATATTTGAAGAGTTTTGGCACAGGGATGTGGAGGAATCTGTCCGTCAGGGGAGTGTTAAACCTTTTATTGAGGAAGCCGTGCTGCAGGTGTCTAACTGGGGTTTCAGCCTAGCAGATCTTCGGGTGCAGAAAAAATGTCAAAGTAAAGGCATCCTTTTATGGCTGAAGTCCATGTACAGTCAGGCTGAATGCGAGTTGACTGGCTTTCCTGGTCCAATACACATATGGCAGGTATCCACAATTCTTTCTTCTTGATTTCTGCTCCTGTGTAAAGCATTATGTCAGCAATCTGCAGACCACATTATGAGGTGTTTGTAGCCTTCCCTATCTGTTTTTTGTGCTATGATTTACTCTACCAACAACAACATTTTTATAGCTGATCCGAGTAATTCTATCACCTAAGTCATTAGAATTTGCATTTCATTTTCCAGGGGATGGATGATCAAGTAACGCCGCCTTCAATAACTGACTACATTAGCCGAGTTCTACCTGATTCCATATTGCATAATCTGCCAGATGAAGGCCACTTTTCGTATTTCTTTCTCTGTGATGAATGCCACAGACAGGTATTCTCTACACTGTTCGGAGATGCTTTAGGGCCTCTTGAAGAGACGGAACAAATGGTCGTCAGACCATCTGAAGGAGAAACGAACGAGGTTTCATCTGTTACTGAATCCTCATCAGTATAATGCCTCACTGGTTCTGCGTTGACATAATGCATCACGACAGACAGATAACACACTTCGTTTCTTTTGGTTCAACTTCTGATGTAAATAGCACAGAATGCTTCCAAGCAGATGGAGCATGAAAGATGAATTATATGCGGTTCCAACTTTTTTGTATGGTAAAGCACTTACGAAGAGCAAATTACTATAGAGTGCCAGCAATTTTAGGTGATGGATTTCCTCTTTCCTGTCTGATACCGCAGGTTTGCATTGGCCTTACGATTTACGTTTCTCTTCTGGGGCAGGTGAAATGATACCTGAACCAAAGACAATTATCGTTGATTGTATCATCTAATCTCTTGTCACTCCCTTTCAGAAACCAATCCTGCTCAAGTTGACTCTTAATAAGAAGTTAATTCTCGCAATTTTGTTCTGTCGTGGATATATATGTACAAACTGACTCATTCTGATGGATTAAATCTAAAATTAAAGGACTTGAGTTTTAAAAATCAGTCTATGAATGAGGATTAAATTTAAAATTTAATAAAAAATGAAACAAAAATTTAAAAATTCAATAATTTTTTTTAAGAATTTGATTAGGCCAAATTCTTAAAAACAATCCTACTCGGCCTAATCTATTACCATATTAGATATTTATTTAAGGGGGCATAGTAGAATACACTTCAAAATGATTTCTTACTTTAAAAATATTAAATAGATATCTTTTCACTATAAATATTTTGTGTCTTTCAAAAGAATAATAATTGAATTAATTTAAATAAAAAGATAATAAGTCTATCTCACACTTTTGAGAACTGAATATAGTAATTTAGTTCACATAAATAATTATGATTTATTTTATTTTTATTTTAATTATTTATCCTATTTTAATTATTTATTACAACAAAAGATAATGAATGTTCTTCAAATAATAATAATAAAGAAAATTCTGAATCTCAGTTCTCGCTCTAATGATATCTGGAAGCAGAAAACAAGTCCACAGGACCAAAATAAAACGATAGGAAGATGAAAATTCCAGTTTCGTTATTGCCTCTCACGTACAGTGTAGGAGCATTTCGAAGAGACAGATTAAACACCCCATCTGTGTACTAAATGCAGACCAATCATATCAGAGTTTTACAAATTTTGTACACCAATTGGGACTTGAAAAAGCGATAGGACATCTGTTTTTCTTTCAAAACTAATTTCAAGAATCATCTTTTGTGGCACTAAGCACTTTCAGATTCTTGATTGGTTGAATGGTTTAGGATAGTCAAGTCAATGGCACTAAAATGCAGAACCGCCACCCTTTTTTCCAAGAAAGATATCTTTTGCTTCATTTATTTTGGACGCTAGATAATGACTTCCTCCTGCATCTGGATGGTTTGCAACCATCACTCTTCTATGTGCTTCCTTAACCTTATCTATTGGAGTACTTTCCCTGCAAAACAAAAAAAAGATTCCCAATAAACAAAATAAACTAGCAGTGATTTATGAGATGAGGTAACGCACCTGAAAGGTGCACAACTTACAAACACTTACAGCAATGAAGGGCTTAGAAAAGCACAAGTTCCACTGAAGGTCATGAATGCACAATGCAATGCAAGAATATAGATCAGGTAGCAATGAATACAAGCGTCTACTTAATGCTCTCAGGACAACTCACTCTGTTTTTGACTATGCAAACGATCATGGAACTATGAATTTGGATTAAACATGAATCTGAAGGCCTCACAACTAGTCAAGAAGGAACACCCAAGAACTAGGAACTAAAATAAGCAACTATGTCTTCTAAACTTATGGGACTATTGGCATGTTGTTCATTTCAAGAGATGGTTTCAGGCAGGTTCGAAGAGTTCTCTAGTAGTAGAAGCATTCATTCGAGAAATAACTGATCTGGAAGGGCTCAAAACAACTTTATATGACCTTCTATCTTTGTTTAGATAGGTGAGTAATTAAATGCTTAGCAAACACAAACTACTTGATGCTTAATCAAGCTGTCTCACAACATTCATTACCAAGGTCAGGACTTACATCGCTTAACACTCATTACATTAGGTCAACCCTTAAGAAATTTCAAGGTGTCAATTGTTCTCATACCATTCTCTCTGCTTATGTATTACATAAGAGGGTGACCAATGATCCATGTAGTTCCTAAGAACTGTTAGCAGACATCAGTATGACACAGTTTCTATGCTGAAGGAATTTACCATATCAACAAGTATTCTATCACATTGTACACTTTTGACTTTACCCAAAATGCATCTCAAGAACCTGACTCATGCTATAATAGAACTTTGTATTATTGCAGAAAAGATGACAACAAACCTGACTCCAAGTATTAAAGCAGCTTCTCTCCTTGTCATGATGGGTTGAAACCCACCTTCGTAAAATCTGCGCAATCTAGCAGTTGGAGGTCTTGCTTTGAATGCCTGCCATGCCTGGATGGCATATCTAGCAGCATAAGCACTAGCAGCTATTCCAGCGCCTGCTATAATCGGTGTAGCCTGAACAACATTTACCCAATGCACATTAAGCATTTTGAAATTGAATAATCAGCTGAAATAATCTTGGTTGTATAACAAACGACATTTTTCTAATAACAAAAAAGTGCAGTTAATCAACTTGTATATAGCAACTGCAAGCCGAACTACGAAGGTCCATAGCTACGATAATCAACAGATGCTAGCAATTATCAACCTTTTGTTAACACATATTACTGAATCGAACAAAATAAACAGGAATCGAAGTTATCAATCGTAAGAATCCAAATAACAGCGTTAGTTTCACGAGATCCACAAATGCTTTACTGGTTACAACAAAAGGATTGGGGTTCCCGACCCACATGAAAACCATGTAACCTAAAACGAAAAAATTCAAAGTTTTTTTTTTCCTGAAACCAAATCGATAGGGCATTTGTAGCGCGGGCGAGCTATGATTATTAGATCCTAATCCAGGTATTAAAAAGAAGGAGGAGAAAACCCTAATTGGAGAAACACCAACATAAGCAAAACCCTAACAGTCGAGAAATCACCATGCAATCTGCAATTCTGTCGACATGAACCCAAAAGATCAACGAAAAATGAAGGAAACTCACCATTGATTCAATGTTCTCCCGTTGAATGACACAGGAACAGGATACGAAAGTTAATGAAATAGTATTGTGTGTGTGTATATTTATTTATCGTAACTCGCAAGTAAAGTAATTAGTGTATTAGGGTTTGGCGGCGCTTTATTTTTAAAATTAATAAATAATCTTAAAATAGAGCAAATGATTAATTTGCATATCTATTGAATTAATAAATGATCTATGTAATACTTTGATTAATTTTCTAATAACTAATTACATATTATTTATTTTATTTTATTTTTTGTAAACAGCAATATTATTAAAAAAATTAGCATAAAATATAGAAAGAGAAAGAGGATGAAACTAACCCTGAGCCAATAGGCTCCTCGTACACCCAAACTAACATCCTTCAATCTCAATGCAGCAAAAGTGCTTGAGGCTTCCGAGAAAAGTGCAGCGAGTCAACATTACATTTCAACCAAGATGAGGCTGGTTTCTTCCATTTTCGTTGAGGTGGGACCAAGGTTCTAAAACCCAGACCAGTTATTGAACCGGTGGCCTTACTGGTCATCGGTTTGATCGGTTCAACCACCAGTCGAACCGGTGTAACGTAATAATTATATTTAATATTTAAAATATTTAAAAAATACAAAAATAAAAAATAAAAAAATAAAAAAATAAAAAATAATTAAAAATAATTAAAAAAATTATCTGACCGGTCAGACAGGTCAGACCGGACCGGTTCGACCCATTAAATTGAACGATTTTAACAGGTTTTGACCGGTTCGAATTGGGTCAATTGACCACTGGTTTTGAAGTGTAACCCGGACCGGACCACCGACCGATCACCGGTCGGATCGGTTCGGATTTAAAAATACTGGGTGGGACAATAGGAGAACGAGATGAAACTTTCCCTAAGGCCACACGAGCTTGGTTCCAAGAATTAATATAGTTATCAGCCAAAGAAATCAGATTAGTGCAAGAAACATATTTTTGTTGCCAAATAAAAACATTTCTATGGTACCATAAGTTCCATAAGATTGCCCCCATTTTCTGCATATTTAATTTATTTTCTGCAAGCTGTGTTTTATATGGCAAAAAATTCCTCAAAACTCGCCAGAAAAAATATTTAATTTAGGAGGAAGCGAACTATTCCAATAACCTTCAACAAAAAAATCACGAATATTTGAGAATTTTTCAATGGTAATTTTACCATTATTTGTGAAATGCCAAATAAGCTTATCGAAAGGACTTCTACTACTCACCGGGAAACTCAAAGTCTGAGCTGCATCCAACAGAGCAAAAACTCCATTAATTAAATTTATATCCCAAGTATGTCCATTATCCAAAAGAAACTCACTAACTCTCATGTTCTCCATACCATCAAGAGGGGTCGAATTGATAAAGAAATTGTCATGATCATTCAGCCATGGGTCTTCAAAAATTCTTATCCTTTCTCCATTTCTCATTCTCCACTGAATACCTTCAGTAAGAAACTTTTTTGCACGACAAATACTCTTCCATACAAAACTTGGGTGAGACCCTTCAGAAACTTTTAAAAAATCCTCATCAGGAAAATATTTAGATTTAAAAATACTGCTTGGAAGAGATTCTGGGTAATTAATAAAACGCCGGCCTTGTTTGCAAAGAAGTGCTGAATTGAAGCAGTGAAGATTTCGAAAGCCTAAACCTCCAAATTTCTTTGGGACACATAACTTATTCCATTTAGCCCAATGAATAGACCTATTTCAATCCTTTGATCCCCACCAGAAAGAATTCATCATCCGCTGTAATTCATCACAAAGAGACTGCGGAATCATGAAAACACTCGTGCAGTATAAGAGATCAGTTTGAAAAACTGTTTTAATAATAACTTCTTTGCCTGCTCTTGAAAGAAATTTATTCTTCTAACTAAGTAACCGCCTGTGAATGCGGTTTTTAATAAATGAGAAAACATGTTTTTTATTTCTCCCAATTAAAGAGGATAAGCTTAAATATTTTCCATGATCACTAGAAGTTTCCACTCCAAGCTCCCTCTTAATATTAGTTCGAACATCAGG
The DNA here is from genome assembly GCA_026546855.1 of Erythroxylum incrassatum. Taxonomy (NCBI): domain Eukaryota; kingdom Viridiplantae; phylum Streptophyta; class Magnoliopsida; order Malpighiales; family Erythroxylaceae; genus Erythroxylum; species Erythroxylum incrassatum. The sequence goes on along the minus strand of JANVCL010000005.1, from coordinate 37,597,759 downwards.
CTTCCTATTTGAGCTGAAAAAAATCTCCAAATTTTGAAAATTATTGGCTTGACTAGAAGCATTCTCATAGATAGTCAAAATACTTTTCACCACTTGACTCTCCCCTGAACATGTTCTAAAAAAGAAAAAACTGTCATCAGCAAACAATAAATGCGACACACTTGGGTACCCATTTTTAACAATACAGCCATGAAGAGATCCCTTAGCTTCTGCTTGTTTGAAGAGAGCTGAAAGACCCTCAGCACATAAAATAAAAGGATAAGGAGATAGGGAGTCTTCCTGTCTTAACCCTTTACGCGGAAGAATAGTCTCTAGAAAATGACCATTTAAGCAAACCGAATAAGCAACAGTCAACTCAAAGCATAATCCAGTGCACCCATTTTGCATGAAAGCCCAATTTAATCAAAGTGAATTGTAAGTAATTCCAGTCTACTCGATCATAAGCTTTGCCTATATCAACTTTAAGGGCAACATCACCAAATTTACCCCTACCCTTGCCCTTCTTATAGTGGATAATCTCAAAAGCCACAAGGATATTATTCGAAATGAGTCTATCAGGAACAAAAGCAGACTGCATTGGTGAAATTAATTTAGGTAAAATTAATTTCAAACAGTTAGTCAGATCTTTTGAGATTATTTTATACAACACTTTACATAAAGCAATAGGGAGTAAATCTTTCATCGAATCGGGTTTCTCTTTTTTAGGGATTAAAACAAGAATCAAATCTGTAAAATTAGAAGGAAACTCACCCCGATTAAGCCAACTAGTGCATTGATTAAAAACTTCATCTCCAATAATATGCCAACATTTTTGAAAAAAAAAACCAGATTTAGGTCATCTGGTCCAGGAGCTTTTTCGGGGTGCATTTGAAAGACAACTTTCTTAAATTCTTCCAGTTGAAAAGGGGTCGTTAAACTAGCATTGTCTTCTTCATTTACCAGTTGCTGAATCATGTCAAAATTCTCAAAACCAAAACCTCCATAATTCGAGTAAAGATTTTGAAAATAATTCAACACAATCGAACTCATTGCTTCATGGCTTGTTTGAGGAATACCTGAATTATAAGCACAGGAATATGATTTATGTGTTTCCTATCCATAGTTTGCTTATGAAAAGAATGGGTATTAGCATCACCAAAATTGAGCCAAAATAATTTGGCCCTTAGCTTCCAATAAACCGACTCTTGAATAAGGGTGTTGGTCAAATCCCCGTTCAACATAGAAACCCGGTCATCATCTATACCCAGGGACGGAGCCAGACATGTAAAGTAGGAGGGCTCAATGTTTAATTTTTTAAATTTTAGGGGGGCCCAACTCCAAAATAACTTCATTTATATATATATATATCTATATTTTTTTAATTTTGGGGGGCCCCACCTAGCTACGTCACTGTCTATACCCTCACTCCTTACCTTCAACAAATCAGCTTTAATTTTTTATTTTTCCTGAAAATTACTATCCAGTTTTATATTCAAGTTTTCAAGCCTATTTCAACAACCTTTCAATCTTTCCATTAGATTTAAACCCCCTCCAACACGTTAGGATAATTCAAACACCTTAAAAAAATTATTTTCCATGAACCAGTTATTTTCAAATTTAAACCTGGCATCTATTTTACAAGGCCAATCATGTAAAGCAATAAATTTAACAGGGGAGTGATCAGAATAAGCACTAACCAGATTGTAGAGCTTGTGATAGGGGAAAATATTAATCCATGCCTCATTTACAATTAGACGATCCAGATGCTCCATGATGAAATCCTTGGTACCTCAACCCCTTTCCCATATATAGCCGAAGCCCAAGAGAGGAAAATCCTTCATATTGTAGTCATCAATACAAGTTCTAAATCCTTCATAGAGATGAGAAGGATAGGTAGCCCCACCTACTTTATCTTCTACCGAAAGCAAAATTTTAAAATCTCCAAAAACTGCCTATGTTAAAGAATACCTTCTACTAAGAGCTCGCAGTAATTCCCATATGTTTCGTTTATTATTCGAGCTAGGAAAATCATAAATACCCGTCAACCTCCACGTTGGCTTATGAAGCTCCTCAATCTCCAAGTCAATATGGTTATGAGAAAAACCAGCAACTAAAATATTACAAGAAGTTTTCCATAACACAGCTAACCTACCACTTTTACCAATCTTATCAACTGTAAAGCAAAATTCAAATTGTAATTGAATCCAAATTGCCTCAATCTTATTTGAATGGACAAGTGTCTCCATTAAGAAAAGAACATCTGGTTATTGTCACGAACAAGCTCTTTAAGGGCTAACATTACGTGACAATTCCCTAATCCCTGGCAGTTCCAACTTAGACCAATCATTGCTCTCGGTAGGCTTGCCTAGCAAGTCCCACCATTGAGTTTTCAGTGGAAGATGCGAGTTCAAACAAAGAAGTTTTACCACCATTCTGCTTCCCATCGTTGTTTACTGGAAATTCTTTGCGTGGGCATTTTTTATTCTCATCAATTTCCATAACTGAATTTTCTTTTTCTTTTGATAGGTTTGGGCCCAAGTTTTCAGTCGGCCTCAACACTTCAGTTTGGTCTATAGACTTCGTTGACCCTTTAGTAATTGACTTAAACCGGAAACTCTTAGAATAATAAGTATAATTATTATGGATTCTGCATGGCATCTTATCCTTACCTTTTCAAAATTCTAGTATCCTTGATTGTAGGCAATGACATCGCTCCTGTTGATCCGTTTAGATTCCTCCTCTATTTGTTGATTTCACCACTGTTTGTGCCCTTAAACTCTGCTCTTATTTCTTCCAGCCAGTATCGTCTAACCTTGTCATTCAGAAAATCCAACAGGCGCTCACAATTTATCTCACTATGCCCAATAATACCGCATACATAACAAACCAGTGAAATTCTTTCATATCAGAATCTAATCTCCACTTTATTCTCTCCTTGTTTGCTAATGGTTTTCCATCTCATAAGTGGCTGCCTAATGTCCAATCTGCATCGAATCCAAACATACCTTTGCCATGAAGCTCTACGAGGCATTGCATCATATACTCAAAAAATGAACGCATGAGATTTCCCAAATTTTTGGCCAGTTTTTCTGATGCAAACCCAGATGGAATATCGTGGACTTGAACCTAGAAATCTCCATAATGAAAATCAACCTGAGCTGGATCTTCCCGTCGTTGTAAATGATGAATAAGTAGAAGGCAGTTATTAAGCGATCAAGGGTCACCTCCTACCATCCTTTTCAAATCTACAATATGAAAAAATTGAATGAGATAAAGATTCTCATCAATCGGGTTGATATGCACCCCTCAGATTAGCCTCCATAAATTCAACAATTTTCTCTCCATAGCCTTTTAGTTAATTATCCTTCCTCCCAATAACTTCCCCACCAAGCATAGCTCATGGTTGATCTCCTCCTTCGCGACATCATCTTCTTGTAAAACCAATTATTCATTTTCCTTTTCATGGATTGATAAATCCTGAATATTGATCTCTATAATACAAAACAAAACAAAAAATTGACTACGCAATACAAACTGTGCACATGGAAAGCACGACCAAAACTTGCACTATTCTAGAGAAAAAAGGCAAGGCAAAACTTTCACCTAGGGCCTAGTTGGATGTTAATTAATGGAACGGAACGGAACGATTTATAATAGAATATAATATAGTAAAAAGTTGTTTAGGAATGATGGAATGATTCATAATGTAACGTAGTTAAATTTTATTTGGAAGATGGATGAAATGTAATGTAATGTATAATACATGACTATTCTACCCATTGTTTCGAATACCATACGGTACCGGCCGGTACGTACCATTCCGGCCGGAAACTGGTATTGGTGGTACCAGTGAAAAATACCGGTCGGTACCGGCCAATTTCGTCGGTACCGAGCCCGGTACGATATTCATAACATTGATTATACCCTTAATATTAAAATGATTGTTCCAAGAAGTTTAACACTATGATTTTAAAACAGAAATCATGTCCAATTATAAAGTCACGGTCCAAGTCACAATTATGGCAAATATTTTTTTATATTTTCTATTTTAAAATAATTTTTTTACTATTTTATTATTAATTATATACAGTTTATTATTAATTATATAAATTATTATTATTAATTATTTAATAAATTTTATTTTATTTTATTCTATTATATGTGATTTATATTTAAAAATAATTTATTTATATAGAAAGATACATAAACAATTAAAGAATAATTTATAATATTTTTTATTTTTCATTAAAAACAATTTTATTAATTTTTATTATTAATTATATATAATTTATTATTAATAATATAAAAATATTATTATTACAGTAAGGAGAAATTGTATAAAAATATTATTAATTATATAAAAAATTTTGTGAACCGTAATAAATGAGTATGGGAAAAAATATTAGGGTTATTTATTAGTTTACGTTTATCTTAAACTTCCCGAATCGGAGGTTTCTTATTTTCACTGTTTAGGATGGAATAGAACGTAACTTGAAATCTTCCGCTTCCATCTAATTTCATTATATTCCATTCTATTATGAAACCTTCAATCAAACGATAGAAGTGTGTTACGTTGTATCCTGTTTCATTACCAACCCCTCAACTAAACAGGGCCTTAACGTTGATCATTGAATATGATATTTCCCTTAAAATATGATAAGGAAGTAAGAATAAGTATAATTAAATGACTTAAATATAGGATGATTAACTATTTAACATAAGAATATATTAAAAGTAGATATTTAAGAGCAAGTGAAAGTTACGTACAATTAATAACTGTTCATTGACTCTTGCAAAAATGGAGAAACGTGTACATTATAACAGCTCTTTAAAAGTGGGTATTTAACATAATTTTTTAATCTTTATTTTTAATAATTCCAATACATCGTACTCAAATGTCAATTTGGACATTATTTGGGGAAGCACAAATCTAAAGGTCTCATTCAAATGAAGAATGGAGACAAAAGTGTTTAAAAAAAAACAATCACAAGTAAAATCAAGAAACAGATTTCAACCCCAGTGAACAAACGATCATTTTCACAAGGGAAAGAAAAGTGATTGAGAATCCAAGTTAGTGATCCTTTTATTTCCCTTAACTTTCTTGGATTGTTGAAGATCCGAGTAATTGCCTCCTCCAGTTCATGCTTTAAGTGTTTAAACGCATTCTCTAATGGTCATTGTGTTTTGTGCTGTGAAGTTGCTTTCGATCTTTGGTGGACCGGGATGCCGCCTTAGTCTGGCCGGTGAGGGTGGATAAGAAAGTCGCTTCTTTACAGGCCCCGTCGACACCTTTTCCCTTTCTGGTGTCCCGTTCTTCTCTAATCCCAGTGGACTCTGCAACCTGGACTTTGCTCTTGCAGACTCAGTTGGTACCATGTAGCTCGGAACAGTTGAAGAACTCGCCAGACTATCGTTATCTTGCACTACTGACCCTGTAATGCTGTGCCTTCTAGATTGCACGCTGACCATGCTTCTGGAATCATCATCTTGACCCCCAGTGCTGCTCCGTGGGCTTGCTGACTTCAATTTTCTGGCAACAGTTGAAGCTGGCTTTAGAGGAGTTGAAGGGGAATGCAGGTTCACAGTTTGGCTAGGCTTTTCGCTTTCGCTTGGCGATAGATAATCAGAATTCAGCTGGTAGCGAGCATAGGACTTCATAATTTCCCCTCCCATGCTACGGCTTGCACTCTTTACAGATGAGTGGTCATTAAATTCCTTCTCTGCCATGCTCCGGCTATCCCATGGATGAGCTGCCATCCATCTTTCGAACCAACTCCAGCCCCAGGTAGGATTGCCTGGATTCATGAACAATGTATTTGCAGATCTTGGAGGATTCTTCCCAGTTTTCTACAGAGGAAATTTTCATGCAGTGTCACACTCAGGAAAAGAGAGAGCACACCAGCTAATATTCAAGGAACTCATGTTGAAGGCTGAGCATTTCTCTTCCAGGATATAAGAATAGTCCATGTCTCCACTCTGGATATGAAGATAATACTTGTATTGCAGTATATGAAACTACTTAATCAGCACATGTAAATTTGACCAAGCAAATGACTCAATGAATGTAGTCAGATGTTTGAACTCGCTGGTTTATCCAAACATCCCACTTTTTGGAAATTAAAATAGTTTGTTGCAAATTAAAATTTTGAATTATTCAACATAGTATAGAATACAGTACTTTTAAAAGATTGGTTACCTGATGAGAGAATGCATAAGCCAGTGCTCTTTCCCTTCTCATTGCAGCCTCGTACTTGCTAAGAAGGTTTGCTTCAATCTGTTCCTTCGAATGTAAGCTGTCATCCCATTCCTCTTTCATCTGTCACAACAACCAAATAGTCCTACTCAGCTAAAGGAACTGATCCTAGAAGCCACTGGTAATAGAATGTCAATGAAGTTGATAGTCCTGTGTTTTGTTCATCTAGATTAAAATTCATGTCTACATAACGTAATTGTAAGATTATTTAGAAGCACAGAGTTGACAACTACATTTCACAAATTATTTGGGATTCTTCTGTTGCCATTTCAGGAAATTCTTCGTGACATTTATTCCGAATTAAAAGAATTGACCTGCCACCAAAGCTCTGAGACACAAGCATTGTATTTAATAATGACATAGTATTTATTCTACAATTCTGATAATGTGCATCAAGACATATACTATCATAAAGGGTTAATAAGGCGAATCCACCCGCAAATTCTCAAGCTCTTTTGCATGCTTCTGCAGGAGCTGTCTCTGGAGGGCCTGATTCTCTTCTGACATTCTGATTCTCCTAGTATGAATCTGAGACCGCACTCGGGCTAAAGCCTGCATGCACCGAAGGGTATTTACTGCTTGTCGTTTCACAGTTGGTCCTTCCATTAGTGACTTAAGCCTGAACAACCCTCTCAAAGCACGCAATGCCCTTCTGGCCTGAAAAGAGAAATCAGAATTGATGCAAAATAGTTTTATAACATTATCCATCATGGCAAACACAACGATAACAGCTTGAACTTTCAGGTCCCAACAGAAGAAATAAATTATCAGCTTATCAGTCAGCATATTAACCTTTAACAAGAAAACTCAAATAGACTCAGAATATCATCATAAACTATCTTGCATACAAAACAACATTGTCCATATCTTACAACTACAATACTGTTGTGTTTCTTACAAATTAGAACAAGTAATGATTTTTCTATAAGATTTGATTTTCTCTATGTTCCATAAGTCAGAAGTGCCAAGAGAAACATACATGATATAAGTTCAACAGCTTACTGTAATATGACATTTGTATAGTGAAATAGTTCAAAACAAACCAAAGGGCATCCCAAAAATGAATCATCATTGATTCTCATCGATAAATAATATAGCCCAACATACCAAGTATCCTCTGAATGTCGTTTGAATCATTATTGCTGCCTCTTCTTCATTTAGTTTGGCCGAAAACTTATGAACCTTAGCAATTCGCAGCACCTCCATGGTTGGCTGGGCCAGATTAAAAACAGACTCAGATGTTGCAGGCACCGCTCCTGGAGCAGCATAAGGATATTTTTCTTCACTTGTGCTTTCAATTAATTTAACCTCCTCTGATTGAGTAGGGGGAGAAGGCGCCACCACATTTCCCAAAGAAGTGGAATTGGAATCCAGTTGCTGTTGCTCAGGAGAGGAATTTTTCTTCAATTTATTTGATTTCTGTATAAATATTTTGGTTATTACAACGAAATTGAAAAGCATGAAGTTTATATAATTGAAATAAATGGTTTTAAATACCTCATCTTTTTTCTCCTTGGTCTCTGAGCTAAAAGCCTTCTTGATGTTAGATAACCATTTTCCTTTCTTTCCCATTTCTACTGACTATTTCAAGCTGTTCCTGGAACAAATCGAGGGATCAGTTTGAACTTTGATTGTATAATTATAAATTACAAGAAAATTGTCGATAGCAAAACAGTGAGCACCAAATCATGGATACAGAAAGGAAATTATGGTCGGGCAAAACTGTGGAATAAACAGAACTAAACAACCTTAAAGGCAGTATTACTTGAGAAAATCTATATATAAACAAAAAAGAACAAAACAAACAGAGAAAAGAAGAAGAATGATCGTGATAGCCACAAACGGACCTCAACAATGGAGATGGAAACATGGAGACAAAAGAAATTTGAGAAGGAAAAGGTCAAATCGTTGACTTAGCCTAGTTTGGGTTAAAATACCAATCTGGTAGCCGGCGAGCATAATAGAGTTAGGAGAGCATTTCACCATTAAAAAGATTAAATCAAATGGTAAATGCAAGTGTTGAATTTCCATCTTTTGTGCATTTTCCAACACATTTTCAGCAAACAAACAAACGATAAGAAAAATGATAGGCTCACTAAAGCCACCGACAGATAATTCAAAGCAATATGCACCAAGAAAGGACTCATTTTGAACGCAGATGCAACACAATCCAAAGGAAACAAAGAGAGAAATGTACCACGACCAATTGAAGTGAATGAAAATTGTAATCTTTCAAAGGGGTCTCATGCATTCAGAGGGAAACAGTAATACAAAGTAAGCAAACCGAAGTGGGAAGATCTCAAAAGGCTATTTTTACACGAATTCCGCAGATGGTCTCTTTCTTTCCTTCCGTATCAATCTACAGAAACAGAACAGTGGGAATGAAGAAGAAGAGGTGAAAGGAGGGTTCTTTTGGGCAAGGGAGATACAAGTAGATCTTTTGCTTCACTGATGTGAGGCGAGGGAGAAAATGAGCAGGAACCAGCTGGTTTAGCCAAGTGTGACCCCACGTCTTCCTGATTAAGGACAGTACTGGTCCCCACTTTTCGTTAATCTAAGCCTTGTTCTTTCGGTGCTTCAGCCTTCAGGAACTCCATTGACATTTAATTGACTGAGACTTTCCAATTTCTGAGGATCAGGACACTGGAAGAATCTAAACACACACTTCGGACCTCACATCCCAGGGTGGAAAGGAGACATCATATATAACAGTTGCTTGTCTTAGCAAGTCATTCTTTTAGCATTTATTCATGGAATAACTATTTTTAAATATATATGATTGGTTAAATAAGATATTTAGTATACGAACTTAAAAGGTTCAAACTTTGCTTGTCATTTAGTGTCTCTGTTAACAAAAACAGAGAAGGAAAGAATATGTCTTTTTACGTTCTATTTGTCTTTATTCATTTAGTTAATAAGAAAATTAGCAGGGTAAAAGAGGAAGAAAGGCCTAGTTTGGAACTACCCACTTCCATTTATGACCTCTGTCAGCTTCACATTGGCATTTTGTAACCTGAACTTTACAAATGATCCAAAGTCTTTGCTATGCCAACAAACACTGTCCCACCTCCATAAAAGACAAATCAATGCAAAGTTTGTCTTCAATTCCTGCAACGCCAAATACTACTAAAGACTTGATCATTCGACATGTACTATAACACTACCTAACTCTATCCTTTATTTGTGCTAGACTCGTCTCCTCCTTATTCTATTTTCGTTCAAGTAAGCATAATTTCTAAGGCATAATCAAACTCAAATGAATGAGTAGCCTTCCTGTCTTGGTTCAACAACTTATCTCATCATTGCGTTGTAGTAGTTGGTTGCCGGAGTTGAACTGGGGCCACCTGTGGTGATGCCTTTGTAGGGCCGGAAATTTGATAGCAATCACGTTATGAAAATAACTCAAATGGGATATATACAGCCAAGTGAAAAGAAATATGACCTCTTCTATGTTTCCTACATATCAGTTTCTATCAATTTTCAGGAAGAAAAACTTGCTCTTCCCGTGATTCGAACTCCGATAGGGTACAAAACAAACAATACTTTTTGCCCTTTTCAGAGATTTCTTGTGGCTTTATCTCAATAATTGTGGTGTGATGGATAAACATTTATCCTAATATTACTTGGACAATAACAATCCAACCCAGATAAAGATCTACTGAGGTCCAAAAGTAGGTAGTCTTATTTTTAACTAAATTCAACTCAATAAAAGATTTATTGATTAAGAAATATAAAAAGGTCTAAAAGTATACAGTCTTAAGATCCATATCTATGCACTACATGTGGAAAGATTGGAACTGAAGCAAATGCTTGACAGAGTGAATAATTCTGAAGGGACATTTTCCTCTAGAAAGGGAAATCCGCTTTATAAGCAACATAGCTGCGATGCGAAAGAAGTCAACACCAGAAATATTAGCTTATATGTAACCATTTTGTACTCCGAAAGCCCCAAACATAGCATTGCTTACAAATCAACGTTGACTAAGTGATAGAGACGCAATCTGCACCAAAACTTGCACCTGAGTTCCTTTCTTATACTTCACCTGACATGGCTTCTGATAGCATGTTATCTTGGAGGTTTCATTTATGTTTATGTATGGTTCTATTCGTAGGCCTTATTTATGATTCCTCACAGCTTCTATTCGTAGGAAATGGTTTCTGTTAATATGTTATGGGTCGTTTTAACTTGGAGGTTTCTTTTATTTCTTTTTCTCCTTAAAGGAAATACACTTAAGTTATATAAGCAAATATTTAGATTAAATAACTAAGGAAGAAGAGGGGGGACGGTCCAAGCCCGACCCCTGCTTTCTTGAGCCTAGGCTCCACCAGAATTATTCTTTTTGAAATAAAAGAAAAAACGACTTTGTTTTGCCGCTATCTGTCGAGACTCAGGTAGGGCCGAGCCAATGCAACTTTACTTGAGGCCAAATCGATATGGGCTTGGCCCATTGATTTGGCCCCTGACTTTTTGTTAGCCAGAGAAGAACTATACATAAAAGAATAAGGTTAAATACAAAATATAAGACTCAAAATAAAATTTTAAAAACTCTTTATTTGAGACTCTTTACCAATATCTTAGTATGTCAAAGTTTTTTTTTATTGAAGACATCGTCTTCATTAAATTCCAGTAGAGCTATATCATTATGGATAACCTCTCCCAATTTTTCTTAGACTTGTCTTTTTTTTATCTCACAATTCCTAAGTATAATTATTTTGTATCTTCTCTATAGAGCGTCAAGATGTCTTCTTTTGATATGTTTAAATCACTTAAACCTTATGTCGTTTAATTTTTTATTAATATTAACTACCTTTAATTTGTCTCTTACTACTATTAAACCTAAATCTATCCCGAAACACAATTAAATTAAATTTTGTTTATTGATTTTACTTTTTTTTGTCTAAAATAAGTGGATATGAACTTATTTTCCTAGCCAAAAACAAGAACAAAATCTAAGCTAGCTTCAGTCGGTTAATTAATTAGTTAATCATAAGTCGGCATAACCTAAAAGATTTCCCAAGAAAGACATCTTGATTATATGTTCCATTTTTGGTTTACTCCAAAACTTGATTAATTTAAAGAGGGACTTAAGAGGTAAACACTCATTTGAAGTGGATCTTTACTTGCTTCCTTACTTCAATCAAGTTCTTCATTATGAGTTTGTCAAATAATTTATTGTCGTATAATTAGTAAGTTATCAAGTGTTTATTTAGAATGTAATCAATGCATACTTAAAAGATATTGATTGTAAATTCTTCCCCCTACTTACGCTCTTTTGATTGAGCTTGCCTACATGACTTATCTAGTGCAGAGTACTCAATTGGCGTGATTGTAGATTATTGCGTCAATCCGGAAGTTTACTTAATGCGCATCCAAAAGATAGCGGTTGCGGGTTCCTCCGTTCCAAAAAATAAAAAATAAAAGATCACACAAGTATTTAAGAGTGTTGAATTATAATTTATATTTCTGATCATAACAAAATTGTTCAAATATATAATTCAAAAGATATCTTGTAAAATATCAAACAAGTTAAGACTTTAGAGTTAGAAAGAAAGGTATTAATGCATGATCTTTTTATTTATATAAAAGAATTAACTTTTGATTAAAAAACCTCTTAATTTTCAAGACAAAATTCGAGAAATTATGAAAATAAGTAAGTTATTTTTTTCTTAAAATAGTGTGTTTTTATGTTTTGAAAATTTTAAAGTGATGAAGTGTTGGGTCCCGTTTTCGAAGCCCAACTCATCAGAAACGAATCATACCTTTTCTTGCTCTGATACCATACATGTTGGGTCTCGTTTTCGGAACCCAACCCTTTTCAGAAAACCATAACTATTCTTGCTTCATTTTCTTTATTACAACATCATTCAAAGCAATTCAATTTCCAAAAGGAATTCATCAATCCCTCAACCTCAATTCATTATGATTCATCATATACACAAAGCATCTTATCATTCTCAAATCCTATCTTTCTTTTCCATAAAAATCTCACACACATACCAATATACCAACAATTCATATACAAATTTCATCAACTTAAACGGAAAACTTCTTCCAATACATTACATTCGAACTCAACTCATCTCATCCATGTACAATTCACATGCCATATCCATACACAGATTCACATTCCAAATTCCATACACAAATCCATATCTCATTAACTTCCTAAAATAAATGTTTACAAAATCTTAATGGCATTCCAAGCCATATTACATCATCAATATCAAAATCCGAATACAAAAGATACAAAACTCCAAAATTATCAACATATGTCCAAGGTCTTATTCTTACAACAATCTAATTTAAAATACATCATGTGCATAACAAACAAATGCCTTGACTTTCCTTCACTCGATTTCTTTCTCATCACCTGGAGATGGGAATGAAAGGGGGTGAGCTTTAAGCTCGTGGGTAACATGCTTATAACCGAGAAACAAGCAAAACAGTTAAAACGTTCATTTGTCATATAAAAAATAATAATTTCATAAAATGCTCCATTTTCAAATTCTCAGTCAAATTCGCAATTCAAACTCAAAACTTATAATAAAAAAATATCATCGCATCACTTAGCATATCCATTTAACCATCAATACAACACACTTAATTTATGCAACATACTTGACAATTCAAAAAATGCAATGTACAAACAAATGGCTCGAGAGTTTCGTGGAACAAAACGGATAAACTGAGGTTTAAACCGTGAACAAAACAAGTCCGATTTCTCGGGATCTCGTGGCCTCAAGCGGGCAGCCGGGAGAAGGCTATACGTCAATGTGCACGTGACTAATAAAACGTTCCTCTCTTTCCCAAACACAATCAAATTTATGCTTAACTCATTTCCATACAATTTCGTATTCTCATGCTTT
>JANVCL010000005.1:37566107-37580481 GCA_026546855.1 Erythroxylum incrassatum | reverse complement strand
GTCTCAGGCAAATCATTCTTCAAGCCAAGACCTACAAGTTCTATTCATAGGCACCATTCCCATACCAATATGTAACAAAAAAAAGAGAATCCTCAATCTTCATCGGCAGAGACTGAGACAGAAGATTATATTTAATATTGCAAACAACAAGAATTTATCACGTTTAATTGCTCTGATGTACAAAACAACCATTTGAATGTGATTGAGGTTTGGAAAGAAGGATGTTTGTGCTAGATTATGTTGTCTTAGTTTGAATAAGCTATGCGAGGAAAGGAGACATCAACATGCATCTTTATTAATTTTTTTGAAATCATGACTAAGCAAGTGGAGAGAAAGGCTCAACTTTCTTCTTCCTTAGGCGTTCCATTTTATTTGACCAAATTTTTGATCTAATAGGAAGTTTGCTTGTGTGATTAAGACTCTAGTATTTTATTATTATTTTGTTTCCTACAAAAGGAGTGTAATCAAAGCCTATGGTATGGTATTCTATTTTGGGATTGAATTAATTAATTCTCCTCTTCTCTTCTCTCCCTCTCTCTCTCGTGCGCGCGAGCGCGCGCGTGTGTGTGAGTGTGTTTTTTCATTTGATATCAATTTGGTATCAGAGCTAGTTAAATCCAGCTTTAGTTTTTAAAGCGATTTATGAGAAAAAAGACAGAGAGTGTGTGTGTGTTCTTTTACTTGTGAGAGAGTGGTTCATTTAAAAGTGAAAGATGTCAAACTGTTATAATATTGTGTGATCAGGTCCAAGTTAAATGGTAAATTTGATTATATTTATTGGAAAATTTTAATGTCTACCCAATTCAAGGCTCATAATATTTGAAGTCTTGTTGATCCAAACTTACAAGAAGGAGCCGATATAAATTCCCAAAGGAATGACCACCAGTTGGCGTCATCTCAAATAAATCAAGGAGTAGATTATTCAGTTTGTGAAAAAATTACTAATGTTAAAACTGCCAAAGAGGTGTGGAGTAACTTTAAGCTGGCTTGTAAAGGTATAGATAAGGCTCAAAAATTCAAATTGTTGAATAATATTTTTTCTTGTTACTGATATTGTCAACAAGATGAGGTTGCATTGAGAAGATATTTTAGATAATAAGGTAGTGGAAAAAATTATACACACCATGTCTATTAAATTTGACCATGTTGTGACAACAATACTAGAGTCACATGATATAGAGATTATGACTGTAGCAGAGTTGCAAGGAAGCATGGGAAGTCATGTTAGCAGAATATTGGAGAAAACAGAAAAGACAAGAGAAGACACCTTAAAAGCAGAGGTATAAATAATTTTAATAATGGTGGAAGAAAAGATTTCAAAAGTAAAGGTATAGACAATTTTAGAGGAAGAGTTCGTGACAATAATTTTAACTTGGGGAGAGACAACAATTCCAGAACATTCAATCAAAAAAGAGAAGGAAATAATTTTGAACCTACCAGTCGAGGATGAAGATGAGGTAATCAATATCAAAGGAAAGTAATTTTAATTTCTTTAATTATGGAAGGTATAGACACAAAGCTACTGAGTGTAGAACCAGATCTTAGAACAACTATCAGGCTAATGTTGCAGAAAATCAGTGCCAACATTTTGATGAAAATTCTAATAATATAGAAAGTTTATTTCTAACAAGCAACTATTTTGTGGAAGATGAAAATGTTTGGTATTTGGATTCTTGTTGTAGTAATCGTATGTGTGAGAATAAGGAGTTATTTTCCTCTTTAGATGAAAATGTTCAGTCAATAGTTAAATTTGGGAATAATTCAAATATTCCTATTTTGGGAAAAGGTCAAATGTTTATTAGGCTAATGGATGGTTCTAAAAGTTTTATCTATGATGTTTGTTATGTTCTTGGTCTTCATCATAATTTACTAAGCATAGGTTAATTATCGGATAAAGGTTATAAAATGCAAATTCCATTATTTTTGCACCTTGATAAACAAGAGTGGAAGATTTATTGCAAAGGTAAAGATGTCTTCTAATCATCTATTCTCACTAAAAATTTATCATGAAAATTTTGCTTGCTTGAATTTTTTTGATACCTAACATAAATTGGCTATGGCACATGCGTTTAGGACATTTTTATTTTCTGGATTAAATTGTCTATCGAGAAAAGAGTTTGTGTCTAGCTTACCTGTTGTGAGTACTCCTATCCATGTATGTGAGACATGTGAGTTAGGAAAAAAGCATAAGGATGTATTTCCAATTGGAAAGTCCTATAAAGTAAAGAAACTATTGGAAATTATTCATTCAAATTACTGTACTATTGAAGTTCCATCTAATAAAGGTAATAAGAATTTTATTACCTTTATTGATTATTTTAGTAGAAAGACCTGGGTGTATTTGCTAAAACAGAAATCAAAAGCTTGTGATGCATTCAAATCATTTAAAGCGATTGTGGAAAAGCAAGTGGCTGCAGAATTAAAGCATTAAAAACAAATAGAGGTCAAAAGTATCTTGCATGCATAGAGGTCTTTGAGCAGAATGGAATTCAATATCAGTTGACCGTCAGAAACACGCCTCAACAGAATGGAGTAACAAAAAGGAAGAACTATTATGGACATGATAAGATGCATGTTAAGATCTAAACAATTGCCTAAATAATTGTGGGCAGAAGTTGTTGCTTGTATAGTTTATATTTTAAATAGGTGTCCAACAAAAGGCCTTAATCATAAAACACCTGAGGAAGCTTGGAGCGAGAGGAAACCTTCCATTCAGCATCTCAAAGTTTTTGGGTGTATTGCTTATGCCCATGTACCATATCAGTTGAGGAAGAATTTGGAAGACAAAGGTGAGAAATGTATTTTTATAGGCTATATTACATATTCAAAGGCCTATAAATTATACAATCTAAATACAAAAAAGACGATTATTAGTCATGATGTAACCTTTAATGAGTATGGAATATGGGATTGATCTTCAAACTTCTCAAAAAACGTCAATGGTAATTTCAGAAAGCTATGAAGAAGAACAAAAACTAAGACAGATTTAGTATCTCAGCCAGAGACATCTAGGAGATGCCAAATACGTAGTTGTCATTACCAGCCAGATTGGAAGATTATGTGATAAGTATTGATAATGATCTATCTGATAAAAAGATTATCAATTTTGCTTTATTTGCAGGCTGTGAACTAGTTAATTATGAGCAGACATCAAATGACTTGAAATGGAGAAAAGTCATGGATGAAGAAATATATGCAATTGAAAAGAATGACACATGTTAATTAATAGATTTGTCTATTGATAAAGAGCCTATAGAAGTAAAGTGGGTGTACAAAACAAATTAGCCTAATGGTGAGATTGACCGTTTTAAAGCTAGATTGGTTGCAAAAGGATATAAGCAAAAACCAGGCATTGATTACTTTTGCGTTAATTATTAAAAAAAACTAAGCTTTCGTCAAATTTTTAATTATATCCTGAACTTTAAAAAGTAGCAATAAAATATTCAAACTATCAATTTTTTTCAATTTTAGCCCAATGATAAGCTCACTGTTATCTTCGCTAACGTGTCACTGTCACGTGTCAATGGACCCTCATTAATGAGACACATCAGCACAATTAGCAGAAGTCAGTCTGATTAGTGAAATGATGTTGTTTCATAATAAAATTGAGACTACTTCATTTCAACAAAACTAAACAATCACACCCCGTCGCCTTCTCAATTTTAACCTAAATATCTAACTTTTTTCTCACTTACGTACGAAATCACTCTTACGGACACCAACTAGCTATGAACCCCCTCTCTCTTATTTCTTCACTGAACTCTAGAGGTAATATTAGAGAACCATCAACTACCATATCAGGTTTCCACAGAAATGGGTGGTTGCTTTTGACCAGTCTCATCCTGAATTTGATTAGATGTTTAGTTGTCAACACTGTTATGCTGCCAAAATTTACATAAAGCACTGAGTAAAGTTCCTTGGAATTAAGCCATTGAGGACACTCGGGTTCTTCTTTCCATAGATTACATCCAATTGATCTCATACCACTTTGCTTCGTTTGATTGAGATGTAGTTACAGAGGGCCAATGAAATAGACAGTACAAAACATAGATTATATTGATCCAAAAGCTCAGGTTGTAAAGCATCAAAAGTGTGCAAAATGAGTATTGGAGCTTCTTATGATTTCTTAGTTATCTCTACTGCTAACTAAAACCTGACTTCATCAGTACTTTTCGCTCGAGTTCTGCTAGCTGCAAAATCCTTTAAACGCATATTTATCATTCCTGGAATGAAGTCCACGATTTGGTCCAAGTAGCCATTTTTTTTAAAGCTATCATCCATTAGAAAAAAAAAGTTTTTTAGATGAAAGATGTTACTAAAGCACATGGACAACGACGATGGGGTGAGTGACAAAAAAATTAGGGATTTAAGTTACAGATTGAGAACAATGATGGGGTGCGATTGTCTGAATTTTGTTGAAATGACGTCGTCTTAGTTTTATTATGAAACAATGTTGTTTCACTAATTAGACTGACTTCTGCTAATTATGCTGACATGTCTGAATAATGAGGGTTCATTGACAAGTGGTAGTGTCATATCAGCGAAGATAACGATGAGACTAACGTTGGGATAGAATTGAAAAAAATGATAGTTTGGGCATTTTATTGTTAATTTTTTAAAGCTCGGGTTGTAATTAAAATTTGATGAAAGTTTAATCTTTTTTTGGCAATTAACCCATCTACTTGTGAGGTTAAAAGATGGTAATTTGCAATTGGTATACTTTAAAAATTATGTAGCATAAATAATTTTATTATAAAATAAAATATAGTCATAATTAATAAAAGTGCTTTTTATTTTTATGTTACCAAACAGTCTACTGTATGAATCTCTTTTAAAAAAGCTATTTTTTTAACTGACAGCCAAACAGTCAACTGGCTTTTAAAAAAAACTCTTCTTAGAAAAGCTCTACTGACAAAAGCTCTACTGATAAAAGCTTAACCAAACGGACCCTTAGTGTCTGTTTGGATGAACTTATTTTAGTAGAGCTTTTGTCAGTAAAGCTTTTCTGAGAAGAGCTTTTCTGAAAAGTCAGTTGACTGTTTGGCTGTCAATTTAAAAAACAGCTTTTTTGAAAGAGCTTCATACAGTAGACTGTTTAGCATCATAAAAATAAAAAGCACTTTTATTAATTTTAACTATACTTTATTTTATAATAAAAATTATTTATGCATATAAATAATATTTAAATTATATTAAACAATATGCAAAGCACAATATCTATTAGGTGTACATTTGATTTGAAATAATTCAACTACTATTATCTCTAACAACTATTTAAATTCTAAATATCTGACATTTTAGTTGTTAATAATTTTTATGAAAATTTATTATTTCATAAATATATTTGAAAGAATCTTTTTAATATAAAATAATATAGATATTTTAATAATATATCTTCTCTCTTATTCTTGTGTTTAATTAAATTAAAGAATAAAAGTTCAAAAAATAAGATCTTAATGTTTAAGTTTCTACGCAAAATAAAAAGAACCTTTGGTTGCTTAATTACGATCATCAAATGCAAAATAAGAATGGTATTACGATCATCAAATGCAAAATAAGAATGGTCTGGTTGGGTTGATGATTTATGCTCTTCCTTTTGAGTGATACACAATTACACATTATCTACTTCTATCTACAAGCATAATTCTAAAGTTATCAACAGCAAAACTCAAAACTCAAGAAAAAAAAAATATAAAGACAAAAAGAATTGGTATGATGCTGATAATTTCTCTAACGTATAGTTTCCTTATTCATCTCAGAGTATCTGCAGTTGAGGTGGTCTAAAGATCATGTGTTGAGTTCTCAATGGGAAATTCAAGACGCCAAAGCAAGATCTTAGAGCAGTCCTCTGGTGGGATTCCTTTTAGCTTAGTCTCATCTTCAAGAGCTACTTCTTTGACAAATTTGATGGAATTCTGTGTAAGAAAGAAACAACTCTTGCATGATTAGGAACGTACAAGAAACCAAAAGAAAATCTAAGTCCTTCCAAGAACTTAACAAACACCGTTCTCTGTTTTCATTAGTTGACAGCTAAATCTTATGTTGCAGATTGAAGAAACGTCTCATGTCAAGGTATTAACTAATGTCTAATATGCATAAAAGTTGACTTAACAACCTACTAAAACCCAATGATTAACCCAAACCATATCTACGAGTTGGTATGACTGGACCCCAGTTGCACCAATGATGGTCTAATTAGCTTCGGAGGTACTTCTGTGTAAAGGTCGTGTAGGAATATCTATTTAAACTAACATGAAAAATATATTACACAGCAAAAGCTTGGTTTATGTAAGAAGATGGGTGTACCTGTGAGGTTTGTTGAACTGAAGAAGGACGGCCCCATCTTTCAGGGTCCCAAAGGATTGAACTGTTGAACCCAAAACTTGAAACATGGATTGGAGGAGGACTTGTATCGGTTTCATTGTTCATCTTCATTAGATGCCATCCAAGAACCTGCGAGGAATCACATACAGGTCCTTCAATTTTCACCTTATTTTTGTTTGCTGAAAGTATTGCCATTGGCCACGTCCCAAATACCCTGCAAACCGTAGAGAAAGTCACAAAACAACCTTCCATAGGTAATCGAACCACTTCACAAATTATTCATTAGCGGACTGTTCTATCCCAATTAGCAGATCATAATTCAAGGGATGGATGTCATATTGATATTTGTGGATGCAGAATTCTTGTATCAGGATGAGAAACTTGGCAGTAGAATATAATCACAGTTGTCTTTCCCAGCTAATGGGACTACTGCTACTGGATAATTTCACTCTGTAGTTAAGATACTTGATATGCCTGAATTTAATTAATCAAACCCACCCAACAACATACAAATGTAGAATAGGCCAGCTTGCCTATGCAGAAGACTCAAACAACCTAACCACTCCAGACTATAATTTTCCCTTATGCAAGTAAGATATGAGTAAAACTCACAATTGGTTGATTTTCCTGAGTGAAAATCAGTTTTCTCCAGTTTATTACTCATATTTGGTACACCAAAGGAATCCTTTTTATAATCAACTTGAATTGAAAATTTCTCCAATTGTTACCTAAACTTGAGACTTCTAAACCACCATATTATCTGCTTAGTTTCAATTATCTTTATTAGATCACGGTATGCCGGCATGCGTCAAACTAAATATTGGTTAAGTATGGACTATTGAAATAGAAAACTTATTGAAAGAGACATGAAATAGAGAAAACTGATAGAGGTTTGAGTGCATACTCTATTTCTCTGAGCTCGTCAAAGAAGCCAAGATCATACACGTTGGAGAGGCCAGCAAAATGTACAATCCCACTTAGTCTGTGATGTTCAATGTGCCTAAGTGCGACATTCCTCTGATGATCCAATTCAGCTTCTGTATCAGTAAAATTTTCCTTGAACACTAGATGCCTGTACATGATTCCTGTTTTTCTAAGTATCTCTGACACTTCGTTGGAATCCGATTGTTGTTCCACAACAATCCATAACAACGGTGGTGAAGCCAACTTTATAGTATTAGCTAACCTCCTCAAGAACACCCCTCGATACCGATCTTTAGCAATTGTTGGTGTGACAATAATAATGAGTCTTCTTGGTGTCAAACTGGGCTGCTCAAGTTCATCTGTTTCCAAGAGCACTTGTCGGTCAGATTCTGCAGACTTGGTTGGAGTTGGTAGGGGAGCTTCTGCTATCAAACTGCGGTTAACATTACTGCTGGCAAGCGGCGTCACTGCTCGGTACGACATCTCCAGAGGCTCAGGCGAGATTTGTGATTTAGTAGGCGTAACAGCTCGACTGGAGAAAATTGAAGCCTTAGTAGTTGGCGCAAAGCCAGTGAAGAATCCCATGACAAAGCACAAAGCAAAATGAACTACAGCTTTTTTCCATAGCTGGACTTTCTTCTTTGATCTTTCCAAGGACCCCATTTCAACCAAACCACGAACTTCACCAAAAATCTCGGTCGTCCCTGGATTTTCTGGGATCACTGAACACTGAAATCTGGTGAAAAAGATCGTCTGCGATGGACGTAGAAGGCTATGATATATAAGTTGGCATGTGGATTTTAAGGTTTCACCAAGTGCAATATTTTATGAAGGTAGCTTAACTTGTCTATGACAGGAAGTTGGAAGGGGTATAGTTTTATTGGGAATTGTATCATTGGGAAAACATTGCTTCGATTAGTTATCACTTAAAGTATAAGAAACATGGAAAGTTACACATGGAAGACTTCAGTTGCTCTCTGCACCAAATAGTTGTTGGGATGGAACTCGTCAACTACATATATTTAGTAAAACGAAAGGCCTATTTCTGCTATCAATTATACTCTTGTTAGATATAACTGTATATTAATTAATATGAGAAAGGCCCAACAAATAATACAACTAAAAGCCGCAAGTCTGTTGAGTTAATCTCATACTCTTCCTATTGCATAACTACACCATGTGTTCTCATGAATGTGACTCTGGTGGTTATCTAAGACTCGCAAGAATGAATGCCTATATCCCATAGGACATAGTAATCAAGAGTAACTACGTATTGGGAGCACGCTTAAAAGTGACGTAGATTGAACATTACAACATCAAATTTAGAAGTAAAGGGTATGGTAAATTAAGCCAATTTTGATAGATTGTATACTTAACTCGAAGCCAAATAACATAAAAACGTTAAAACTTCAAGACTAAGAATTGAATGTATAGTAGAATCCTTGTCATTGAAGATATCCTTCGCACTGCACGATCTACACCTTTTGGAATGAATGAATGTTGGAAGCAATCTTAACTATAATGATGGTTAGGTGGTTTTGGTGCAAATCATCATTGAATCCTAGATTAAACCCACCATTAGGACGTAGAAGCTCACCAACCCACCAGGTGTCTTCTCATTTAAAGATAGGATTTCCAACCAGCAAGGAGGCTCAGGTGAGGTTCTTCCAAATGACGAGTTGTAGTCTTTAGTGAACTTTTATTATTTAAGATAGGAAAGTAGCATTTATGGCGATTGGACTTCTAGACCTCCAACTCCATGCAGTCTTAATTTTCTTCTCACATGCTACACTTCAACTATTACAATCGAAAATGATAACCAGCAGAGCGAACATTGCAGCACTTCAATGATTACAATCGAAAATGATAAAAATGGCACACGTCAAATTTTGGAGATAAGAAGACATTTATCTAAAAACTCAATATCCGAGGTTACAGAAACCAGTTCAAAATCTAACGAATTTCAAATGGGTGATAGTAGAGCTTCAAGGAGAAAGTATGACTGATCCACAAAACTGCCATAGTAAAAGTTGGAAATGATCGAAGAGAACATACAGAAACAAGCTACATAACGCAATTCTACTAATCGAGACTTTTACTTTCCCTTCTTCGCTGCAGACTTGGTGACCTTGGCACCAGTTGGATCCTTCTTCTCAACACTCTTGATGACACCAACAGCCACTGTCTGACGCATGTCCCTCACAGCAAAACGACCAAGAGGTGGGTACTCGGAGAAGGTTTCCACAACCATGGGCTTGGTGGGAATCATCTTCACAAAACCTGCGTCACCATTCTTCAAGAACTTGGGCTCCTTTTCAAGCTCTTTACCTGATCGTCTATCAATCTTGGTCAAGATTTCAGCAAACTTAACAGCAATGTGTGAGGTGTGGCAATCAAGAACTGGAGCATATCCATTTCCAATCTGGCCAGGGTGGTTCATTATAATGACCTGAGAAGTGAAGTTGGCAGCCTCCTTGGCAGGATCATCCTTGGAGTTGGATGCAACAAATCCACGCTTCAGATCCTTCACAGCAACATTCTTCACGTTGAACCCAACATTGTCACCTGGAAGGGCCTCTTGAAGGGCTTCGTGGTGCATCTCAACAGATTTAACTTCAGTTGTCAGTCCAGAGGGTCCAAATGTAACAACCATACCAGGCTTCAGAATACCAGTTTCAACACGACCAACAGGAACAGTTCCAATGCCACCAATCTTGTACACATCCTGGAGTGGGAGACGGAGAGGCTTGTCTGAAGGTCTCTTGGGCTCATTGATCAAGTCAAGAGCCTCAAGAAGTGTAGGGCCCTTGTACCAGTCAAGGTTGGTAGACCTATCAATCATGTTATCGCCCTCAAAACCTGAGATGGGGACAAATGGGATCTTGTCGGGGTTGTAGCCGACTTTCTTCAAGTACGATGAAACCTCCTTAACAATTTCATCATACCTAGCCTTCGAGTACTTGGGGGTGGTAGCATCCATCTGCATACATTAGCACAAAAGCAACATATCTCAGATACATGTGCAAAACATGTAACAAATATCATAAGAGAAACAAATATCACAAAAATGAACATTCACCTTGTTACAGCAGCAAATCATCTGCTTAACACCAAGAGTGAAAGCAAGAAGGGCATGCTCACGGGTCTGACCATCCTTGGAGATACCGGCCTCAAAACCACCAGTCGTAGAGTCAATAATCAGAACAGCACAGTCAGCCTGTGAGGTTCCGGTAATCATGTTCTTGATAAAATCACGATGTCCAGGAGCATCAATCACAGTGCAATAGTACTTGGTGGTCTCAAACTTCCAGAGAGCAATGTCAATGGTGATACCACGCTCACGCTCAGCCTTAAGCTTATCCAAGACCCAGGCATACTTGAATGACCTCTTGTTCATCTCAGCAGCCTCCTTCTCAAACCTCTCAATCACACGCTTGTCAATACCTCCAAGCTTGTAGATCAAATGACCAGTGGTGGTAGACTTGCCAGAGTCAACATGGCCAATTACCACAATGTTGATGTGAACCTTCTCCTTACCCATGTTAAAATTTGGAAGAGAACCTGAAATGATAAAGGAAAGAAATTAAGTATGTCTCAGTAAGATTACACTCATATAACAATCAAAATTCCACTACAGCATCTTGAAATAGCAATACAAAAATTCATTCTTTTGTTTTGACGGTTCATAAGCAAAAAAAAAAAGCAATGATAAAAACATCTTCCACAAACAACCTTAAATTACAACTCACACGGTAAATTCCCACCAGTAAAGATGTTAAGGACTATGCATGTGACTGCTGGGTTTCGAGCCCAGTTCTCCACAACTAGAGTGTGGGATTTACCATTAAACTACAGCCACTGAGATGTAGAATAAGAAAGGAAACACCAGAATTTTACTCATACAATAAGAAAACAAAAACAAACCATCACTCAAAGATAAATTTCGTTCTCTTCAATTTTCAAACAATTATAAATTTAAAAAATTTGTAGCTGATTTGAAGAGAATGATTAAAAAAAGAGAGAAAAGAGATGCTTATTAATCAGAAACAAAACAATCCTAGCAAGAAATGAATGACAGTATATCTGCTAAAAATTATTTGGCTAGGAAGTCAGATCGGACATCATATTCTAAAACCACAGCTTGAGCAACAATATCCCTACTCCAAGACGCCAGATTGTATTCAAATAAGCAGATATGTCATTTCCCCTAAGAAAGAAACCACTTCTTGAACTTTGAGTATCAAAACCAAATCCATGCAGAGAGATAAAGCCAAACAATTACTTCAGGTCAAAAGCTTAGAAAGCATCAAAAAACAGACAGCCGATATAAAGCTAACGTGATATTAATAGAAACCAAACCACAACGCAAAAGCAAGCAACGTTTAACCCTTGAAGCAAACACGTAAAAAAGATTGAGTAAAGGGAAAAAGATCGAACCTTTAAATGAACAATTTAACTAGGGGCTCTCTCGCACTGAATAGACAGACCAGAGAGAGCAAGCAAATGAGGGCGACGTCTGAAACTTACGCTGCTTTAAGTAGTGTCACCAACCCTAGGGTGCAAATAGGGTTTTCCGTCCGCTGTCGGATCATCAAACGAACGGTTCTTATAAAGAGGTCCTATCAGCCGTTGGATTATCCACATTATGATGCTGCGCTTTAAACTAAGCCACGTGCCATTCACTTTGGATCGTTTAAGGTTAGTCCGAGCAAAATGACGTCGGGTCCCAATGTTTTTTCAAATTAAAAGTATACAATGATGTATGATAAAAAAAAAAGTATACAATGATGTTATTTTAAATAAAGGTAAGCCCGAGCTTAAATCCGAACCCGAGGCCAAATTAGGCCCCCACTTAAGGTTGGCTTGAAAATTAATGTAACAAAGAAAAAGAAAAAGGGTCACTAAATGTTATTTGAAACTGATTCTTTTAGATTTTAAATAAGAACTTGTAATTTATAAATATGCTAATCGAAATTAAAATTGAGTTAGACATTACTATTCACAATCATTTATTAATTTATAATTTAATTATAATTTAATTTAAGATAATGTACCAATCGTAGCTCCAAGTCTTTTCAGAAATAAAACTAAGACAATCTCATTAGTACAACTATGGCAATATTTAATATATTCAAGAAAGTTACACTAAAGAAGGGGGTGCGATTGACTTTAAATGCAATAGGTAATTACAAGGCCCCAAGTCCCGACAGCTTTTAACCGATTTTCTTCAAAAAGTATTGGAATGTAGTGGGGCACTCGGTGACAAAAATGGTTCAAGACGCATTTCGTGTTGGTGATGTTGATGTTAGAGTGGCGGAGGCTTTAGTGGTTCTTGTCCCAAAGGACCAAACTCCGAACCGCCTCACTAATTTTTGCCTTATTAGTTTGTGCAATGTTATCTATAAGTTAATTACTAAGGTGATGGTCAATCAGCTCCGCCCTCTCTTGGATGGCATTGTTCATCCGCCTAAAGCTAACTTCATTCCAGGCTGAAGTACTGCGAACAACATTATTATGGTCCGAGAGTTGATGCACTACATGAAAAAGTCAAAAAGTAAACAAGGGACGATGTTACTAAAAATCGACCTTGAAAAAGTTTATGATAGGATCAATTGGGCTTTCCTGCGTGGTACTCTCCTTGACTTTGGCTTTCCTTCTAATTGTGTTAATTTGATCATGAATTGTATTAGTCACACAAGTATGTCTATCGTCTAGAATGGTGAGAAGCTTCCACCATTCAAACCAAAGCGAGGAATCCGACAGGGAGATCCTTTGTCACCGTATTTATTTGTCTTGTGTATGGAGAAGCTTGATGCGTTGATAAACAAGGCAGTGTCGGAGAGGAGATGGAAGCCGGTTTCATGTTCTAGAGGTGGGACGCGTATTTCTCACTTATTTTTTGCGGATCACGTAATCTTATGCTCGAAAGCAACGAAAAATTAAGCTCGTCAAATTCGTGATGTGTTAAATCAAAAGTTTTTTTTGCTACTGGTACTATTCGACACTCGAGAGTTGTAATTGAAGGTATGCTTGGGATTAAAGGCACAGCTAATACGAGTAAGTATTTGGGTTTCCTCTTGGTAATGGGGCTCGGTGGAAAGGGCAATTCGATGTAATTTGTCAGAAAGTTAAAAATAAATTGAGTTTTTAGAAATCTAAGCTTTTGAATTTTGCCGGGAGAGTTACTCTAGCCAAGGCTACGATAAATATCATCCCAGTTTATTGGATGCAAACTACTTGGTTACCGAGGCATATCTGTGATACTTTGGATGCTTACACCAGAAAATTTATTTGGAGCTCCAAGGGAAATAAGTTAGGGTTACATTTGATGGCTTGGGAGAATGTGTTGCTTCCAAAAACGCTTGGCAGTTTAGGCTTGAGAGATTGTCGCACTATGTCTACTACTATGTTTGGTAAGCTTTTGTGGGCCTTGTTCGATAATTCTAAGGCCCTTTGGGCCCAAGTTATTACTTCTAAATATTTAAGATGGAAGGATCTATTGAATTTGCAAAAGTGCAGTGGAGGATTGCCGGTTTGACATGTTATCGTCAATGCGATGGGTAAGCTTGATGGGGGTTTTCGATATCAAATTTGTTGGCCCTTGAATTTTTTTATTTGATTAAGCATGATTAGATGAATTTTTGAGGTCTTGATAGATTTATGTATGCTGGGAATGTATTAACATGTTAATGTTAATAAGGTTAAATGGCATAAGTGATTAAATTAAAGTGTTAGAAGGGATAAGTTACATGAAGGGCATTTTGGGCATGACACTTAAGCATTTAAGTTCCTAGGCTAATAAGTAAGGGTAGGTTGGACTTTTTGGCTTCATAAATGGTATAAAAGGGAAGAAATAAGGCTTGGCTTGCAAAGGAAGAGAGGGAAAACGAAAATTGAGAGAAGAGAGGAGAGAGAGGGTCGTAGGGAGGAAAGAAATGAAAGAAAGAAGAGCTTGATTAGGTTTTGATTTTTCTAAGTCTTCAAGAGGATTTTTGAAGTTATTTCAATAAGGAAAAAGCTAGAGGAAGGTTTAAGCTTTCATTTGAGCCAAGAAACCCTTTGGTTGGGTGAAGATTTAAGGTAAGTGAGTTTTAATATTTTGGATTTTTGAAGAGTTCTTGGTTCA
>JANVCL010000005.1:37489949-37502654 GCA_026546855.1 Erythroxylum incrassatum | reverse complement strand
TTGGTAAGCATCTTCTTCTGTCTCAAATTCCATTCCAATTTTTGGTATTAATCCTTTTGATGCAAATGAGCAGGTACTTTGCAAATCTTGATTACTGTTTAAACTCATGACAGCTATAAGCTTATTTTCACCTTCACTCCTACCAACTTCATTACTATCTTCAAAATTTAACTGCTGACAAGACGAAGATGCACCCACCATAGAATTATTACGATTGATCTAAAGCAAAAATAAAAAACAAATGTAAAAAATTGAAAATTATCTGTCACTTTTATGAAAAAAGGGAACATCTGTCACTTTTATGAAAAAAGGGAACCACACTCTTCTGGAACACGTAAAGGGAAGAACCACACTTTTTAACTGCATGTTTAAAAAGGGAAGAACCACACTCTTCTAGAACACGTAAAGTAGGTAGAGGGATTTTTACCAATAAAAAATAAAGTAGATCTATAATTGTTTAACGCCAAACCCACATCTGATCAAAGAGGAGACAAGCGAGTGCTGCGCGAAACTCTGAAGGCAAACAGTTAATGAGATTGTTCGTGGGAGAGCCAGTGTGGACTGCGCATAATCGTCCACAGGAAGAACATCCAGCAAGGAAGGAGTATATTTGATTCAGCACAAATGGTATCGCCGTAAAAGAATACGCGCAACATCGACGTTTTAATTTTATTAGATCGAATAAGTGAAGCTCGAAGCAGAGTCGAAAGATCGAGGAGCATCGGCTTGGCTTAAAGTCGAGAGGTTTGATTTAATAAAAAACGTCGATGTTTTTATTACGGAACAGCATAGGAACAACGTTCCTAGAACAACAGATCTGATGCCAAATCTGAATAGCATAATAATTTTCGAAATTCAGGAACATATAGACCATACCTGTCATGTTTCAAATGGCATTATGAGATTTTGTTTCAGTAGACCATCATCAGAACTATCGTGTGTTCTGTCTTGTATGGGACTCCACCTGTATTTCGTAATGGATGTTGGTAAGATCAGAACGTATTTTTAAGATTGTAGACTCACATCCAATGCAGGCCAACGGTTGCATAGGTGGGAAGTGGACAAGATCCATTTAAAAGGAGAAAGTGAGGAGGGTAAGGGAAAAATGATTGATATTGGCAATCTCCAAATAGTTTATCTTTTATTTTTGGGTTGTTCACGAGGTATTTTAGGAGGGTTTCAATTATAGGAAGGCACTTTTAAGTCATCTACATCTATACTAATCTTCGCTCGAATTGGATAGGTCTTTTGTGAGAGGCAGAGCTCTGATTACACTAAACCCATAATCTCACTTAAGTCAAAAGAGTTTCTTATCAACTCATTTGCGTCTTGGGGTTCAAATAATTTATCTTTGAAGTTCGTTGAGTTTACTTCTATGCTTTTGCCGGTTGACTCAACTGATTTAATATTGATCTCTTTCTAGAGCCCTGTTCTTTAGCTGCATGTTGTGATCATAGTTAAAGAAAATTGGGCATTGATAGCTAAGGAATATAAACGACATTGTTGGTTTATTCATAAATAAGTTGTGTTAAGTCTTTACGTCTTGTAAGTATCCCTAATTATGTGATGTATGATCATATCTGTACATACATATTGCAATTGGAAGCTCCAAGTCCTAGAAAGACTTTGAGAGGCATGCTCTTCAAAAATAAATTTATTCTATAAAAGTCCACGTATAGCCAGTGAACTGAAGGAACACATGTTCTCCGATCTCAATAAAACTCGAGTGATCTGTCCATACTTAGGCTTTCACTGGAAAGGGCTTGATATTTCGATTAATTTTTACATTCGCATGTAAAGTTTAGGTATTTTTCTACTCACGTTTTCTTGTTCCTAACCAATGTTATGAATACTGTACCGAGTTCGGTACCGGATTGACCTTTAGAACGGAACTGTACCGGTACCGGGTACCGTTTTGGAATATTTTTAAAATTTATAAAATAGTCCCTAAAATTTTTAAAAATTGCAAAATAGTCCATATTGATATATTATACAGCTGTATTATATACTTTACTAGTTTACTGTTTACATCAATCGTGATTTCAAAAATCTTAATAATAAATAATAATGATAATTAATTTGAAATAACAGTAATTTTTAAATATTTTACATATTTGTAAAATAATTGTATACTTAACTATTATTTACCAAAATTCAATACCCAAATATTAAAAATAAATTACCATTTAACAAAAATTAAGAATATGTCAATTAATAATTTAAACTTTTTCAATTTTACTAATTTTGATTATCAATTTTACAATTTTACATTTAATTATTAATTTTACATTTGATTATTAATTTTACAATTAGGTTTAAATGTTGCTTTAATTTTAATTATCAAACTCAATCTCAAATGCAATTGCACAAACTCAAATTCAATCTCATCCATCAATAATTCAACAATTCAATATTAATACCTTAAAATCTACTAAATCACAATCAACATTCCAATTTCCAAATTTAATTTCCAATCGGATTTGGACCAAATGACCAATCCATTTCCAAAATGCAATATGCCAACCGAAAATATTTTTCAAGACTTCAACATTCACACTTCATTTTGCTATACCGAAATCAACTTCACAATTTTGAATTTTCCCCAAATCCAACACCGAAATCAACCTCAAAATTTTCCCTAAATCCAACGCAACAACATCAATTTTTAACCCCAAATTCACCATCATCCAACAACCAACACAATCAAACAACCATAAATTTGAAATTGCCATGACAAATTAAACCAAAAAAAATTCAATCGATCTTCACCAAATCTAGGTCGATGTCGGGTCAGTGGGTCACGGTGTCGAGGCGAGGCGAGGCGAGGCGGCCGGACGGAGGCGAGGCGAGGCGAGGCAGTAGGGGCGAGGTGAGGAGGAGAAGGCCGGAGGCGAGGCAAGGCGAGGCAAGGAGGAGAAGGTCGGACACCCGAGGCGAGGCGAGGCGAGGCAGACCGAAGGCGGCGGGAGTCGGGACGGCGAAAGGGAGAGGAACTGAAGAAGACGATGAGAGACAGAGAGAAGTCAAAAGTGGGGGGGAGAGGGTAGATAAAATTAGGTTTAATTTTTTTATTTACAAAATAGTCCTCAAAATTTTATTTTTTATGGAACGACCCCGGAACAATCCGGTATTCATGGTACCGGCCAGTACCGGTCGGAATCGACCGGTACCGACCAGAATTAATCTCCAGGATTTTTAGGGTCGTTCTGGTACCATTTTTCGACCGATACGGAACGTTCCGGCCGGAATGATACGAAACTCTGAATATTGGCTTCAACACCTCTTGTTCGACTGCATTTGTAAATAAAGTATTGATATCATCATTCCCTAAGCACATAATATTCTTATATGCATATAATAAAACAAGAAAACTTGAACCTTAATTAGACAATCCATAAAGGATAGATTTTAAACAAGGTTGATAGATAATTTATGGTCCTACTTAATCATGATTCAATCCTAAAATAATTGAACTTACTATTTTCAAAATAAAAACAATCAAGTGTAAAACAAGCAAACAATTGGCAGCCACACAAGTATTTTGTGACACCATATAAAATTGATTTTACCATACCCGTTAACCATACTAGCCCATGAGAACACATTTTAGTTACCATGTCATAAAAAATCTCTTTAGCAGCAATTAAGTAGCCACATTTCACATACATATCCAAAATAGCATTTATCAAATTCAGGCTACAATTTAAATTGCTCTTTCTGATGTATTCATTAATACTCTTTCACATTTTCAAATCACCCTTCAACAAACAAGTTGAAAGAACAGTAGTGGCAGTGACCTTGTTTGGTTCAACCCCACTTAACAACATGGAATTAAAAAGCTCCAAAGCCTCGTTATAACAGTTATGTAGGGAATAAGCATCAACCATTGACATCTAAGAAACGACGTGTCTAAAATAAGTTTGATTGAACACTTGACGACTTAACACCAAACAAGCACACGTGCTGTAAAAATGGATCAACCCATTTTGGACCAACAGAGAAGAAGCAAAACCCATCTTCCAAACGAAATAATGAACCGATTTTCCCTCTAAAGATTTTAAGAAGCACTTGCACATTTGAAGCATAAAAATAAGGGTTCTGCTATCCAATTCGACCCCGTTGACTAACCATTTTGCAAAAAAAGGAGAACCCCCAAATGGGCAACTTGACTTTATCATAATCTCTAATCATTGTGTTCCACATATATGTATTAAGATTCTAAAATTGTCTAAATAGAGCATTAGCATGGTTTATATCTCCAAAGAAGGAAATAAGAGCACAAAAATAGTAAATAAGTTGGACAAATCACCTGTACGGATGGACAACCGGAGATGAAGTCGATGACGAATGAAAATGGACAATGTGCGAAGCTGTAGAACATGATTGGTAAAGGAAAAAATGACGTGTGAACCTAATTAGGATGAAGACGAAGACAACTTCCTCATTAGGTTTTAAATAACATGAAAACGATGCCGTTTCTAGTGGAGCGAACGACGTCATTTTTGTTTAACATTTGGCGACAACTCCAGGAAAATGTTACCAAAGGGTTGAACATTGGAAACAATCTATAAAAACCGTTGTCAAAGAAATGTGCAGGCGACAACAATTTAGAACAACATTTTGTACGATTATATAATTCTTCGCCAATGGTTTTCCAATTACAACGATTTAGGAAAAGTATCACAAAATGCCAACCATTCGATGACGTTTTTTCTAAAGCGTTGCCAAAGTCTAAGGCTTTGACGACAGTTTTATAAATCGTTACCAAATCCTATCATATATATACACTCTATATATTTAACAAATTTTATGTAATATAAAAATTTTAAAAAATAGTATAGAATTTATATATAATAAACAAAGTTTTGTGAAACCACACAAAATTATCAAATTATATATTTTACAAGAGAAAAATAAAAACTATAAATTTATATAATATTATTTAATTTTGAGTTTATAGTTTTATAAAATTCTAAAATGACATTGTTATTAATTAAATTTATTTTTAGACTTAGAATCATTGTCAATAATATTAAATTTGATTTTATGAGTATGATATTAATATTTAATATTGATTTCCATTTTTCACTATATTGCAGTTATTTTTAAATATATTTAATTAATATAATTATGTATGGTAATTAACATAATGATATATGAATGTATAGATAATAATTGTAATTAATATAATGATATATGAATGTATAAATAATAGATAAATTTTCTCATATCTTAAATATCATATTATTCTATTTAAT
Source organism: Erythroxylum incrassatum (assembly GCA_026546855.1). Lineage (NCBI taxonomy): Eukaryota > Viridiplantae > Streptophyta > Magnoliopsida > Malpighiales > Erythroxylaceae > Erythroxylum > Erythroxylum incrassatum. Next base: position 37,497,396 of record JANVCL010000005.1, on the reverse strand, counting down.
CATAATTCTCTATTTATTATATATAAATTCTATACTGTTATATAGAATTTGTATATTATATATAATTTCTATTATATATAGAGTGTAATATATATAAAAAGGCTTTGGCGACAAAGTATAAAATCATCGCCAAAGGTTGCCAATTGGCAACACTCTAGAAAAGCGTCGCAAAAGGTAGCCCTTGGCGATGAGCTTGGAGAAGTGTCACTAAAGATGAAGCCTTTTGTGACACTATGTTGAAATCTTCATATAAGTGTTTCCTATTTTGGCTACGATTTTTTGTATTCATTGTGAAAGTTTGAACTTTTTGCAATAATTTTTATATTTGTCACCAAAGGTGAAGCCAAAATCACATCATTGTATCAAATTGAAAACCTAATTACCCAAAGACAGGATGAAATCATCGTTTCGTCTTGTCTTCCTCTTCCTAGCTGTGATTAAGTCTCTTTTAGTTCAGTGTCCAAGTTGTCGACTTTGTCTTTGTCTTCGATGTTCGTCATCCTCTTCTTCCACAATACCTATACATAGTGTGTTGACTTCATCTGGGTGAGTGTAAACCTTAGTTGTCTTTGCATATAAGGGAGATTTTCATTACTTTTTGAAAGTTGTGAAATGAAGGGAGAGTCCATGCCCTTGTCTACTTTTTTTTTTCAAATTTCTTATTGTTTTTGTTTTCAAATTTAAAATTAGTGAATGGTTGTTTTTCTTTTTTTTTTCAAATTTCTTGAGAATCACAATTAAGGAATGTTGTAATGATTATGTAGTTTGAGGGTATGTGGATATGATGCTAATCAAAGGAATCATATCTAAGATTAATTAGTGTTTTTTTTCATGTAGTTTTCATCAAGTTATCTCAATTAATAAATCACAAAATTAACATTACTAGAATGTTGGAATAAAACTTTCCTAATTAAAAAAATGAAAACAAAAGTTTATAATGACGACGGTGATATTTGTGTGTATGAGTAATTATATCCAAGATCTCCAAAGTCACTTCCTCAATGTTTTTTCTTATTTACAATGTTTCTATTGTTTGTTATAAGGTTAGGTTTAATATGTTCTTTCTTGTTGATTCTTCTAACTAGAAATAATGCATTATATTTATACCTATGTTTAAAATTTATGCATGGATTGATCACAAGCATAAAGATAAGTAGTGAACTTTACCTTAATTGATAAGCATCTTTGAATTAAATTTGATGATAGAAGACTTGAAAAAGTTATATGGTATTTGTTGTATAATTTGGTAGTGTATTTATGTAGGCCATGACTTATGTTTGGAATAGACAATATATAAAAGTACTCGTTATGTGTGTAATAGACGTTTTCTTTTCTTTTTTGAGTAGGTTATAAACTCAACTTTAACCAGTTATACTAACTTTTTGATGTCCATTAATAATCTAAGAAGTGTGTTAAGAGAAGAAGTATTTTATTCTTAAAGATGTCAGATCACTTATTAACTATGACATGTGCTCTAGATTTTATTAATCTTTAAGGGTGGGTGACAAACTTAGAATGTGCTATTGTAGGGGATTTTTGGCTAGCTAAAAAATTAAATTTCGATGAACTTTCTTCTTTTATATTTTGTTAATTGCATATAAATTCATATAGTTTTTCATTTCCTTATTTAATTGTACACTCTGCTTCTATATTGATTATATATGTGACCTATTTTTGTTTCTATTACATTTTGAATAAAGCTGTTAATATAAATTCATCATAAAATGTTGATGTGACAACTATTTTTTGATGTAGAAAATGAGCTTCAGTGGGAGGTATCTCGTAGAATCCTCCTTATTGAAGAACAAATCGGTGCATAACAAATCTATTCACTAAAGTCTAATTACTATTTGCCTTCATTGGCCGATCTTCTTTTTCAAAGTTTTTAATCTCATTCGAGTTAGCTCTCTTTCTTTATTCTCTGTATGTCAATTTTTGTTAAGAAGCTATTAAATGAATGTGTGATTGTATATATTATGTGTTGGGTAAAACTTGCTCTTATCGTCAAGAGAATGTAGATGACAATAGAGACGGTGGCGATATCCTCACGGTCTGTACAGGATTAGGAAAATTAGTTGTTTTGAAACAATTATCGATTGTAAAAACTATGTATGTTCATTGTGATGATGATGCAGTCATTCAATTGGGTATACATGTTTTCGAATTTGGGTTCCTTATGCCATTTGATTTGGCTTTTTAAGTTTTTAGGATTTAATTTTTCTAAGGATTGTGAAGAAATTATTAAGGTGATTTTTATATACTATTTGTTCCTTGGGTGAAGCACATGATACTTGGGGTTTATCTAATTCATTGTTCCATACTATATTTGGGAAAACGTTCAATGTATGTTCTGGTAGTTTAGTTAAAGCCAAGAAGTCGTTGGAAGAGGTTCTCAATAAACCATCTCATAGGGGAAGATCTTTATCTATTTCAATTGATGCCTTTAAACGTACAAGGGGTCTTCTTGGGAATCCAGACATAGGGAATTCTTTTACCTTACCTACTAAGTCTCATGTTATTTAGAATCTAAAAAAATAATTCTCTTCGATGGAATAGACGTGAAATTTGTTATCTTTTTCTCTTTAGTTATTGTTTTGTTTGTAAGAATTGTTAAAGTTGTAACTAAAATCTTGTATGACTTACCATATATCATTATATGTTATTACTTACTATATATCATTATTTATTGTTTTGTTTATAAGAATCATAAATCATTGTGTTAATTATATAATGATATAAATATTAACTAGAATATATAAATAAAATAGATTGAGAATATATGTTAAAACTATTTGAAAATTTTGTGACACCATATAAAATTATCAAATCATATATTCTAAAAGAGAAAAAATAAAAAGTTTAAATCTATGCAATATTAATTAATTTTGAGTTTGTAGTTTCATAAATTTTTGAAATGACGTTGTTGTTAGCTAAATTTATTTTTAGACTTAGAAATTTTTTCAATAATATTAAATTTGATTTTTGTCAATATGATGTTAAGTCAAAAAAAGATTAACTGAAAGTTAGTGAATTTATAATTATAAATAAGAGAGTTATTTAGTTTTGAAGAATTAGAGAGTTATTTAAGCATATGGTGATGATTATTAAAATTGTCGCTAAAGGGTAACCCTTTAGTTAGGTACGACATTAGTAAAGCATCGACAAAGGATAAGCCTTTTGCGACAATTTCAAAATGCATCTCCAAAGACTTACCCTTTCGTCACCAAAGACTTGTCATTTGGCGATGATTTTAGAAAATGTTACCAAACAATTACCTTTTAGCTATGATTTCCATATTCGTCACCAAAGGCTTACTTTAGCTACGATTTTAAAGATGTCACCAAAAAAAACATAGTCAAAGGACTACCTTATTGTAGTATTAGTAGTAAATGTTTGGAACTTGTGTTATGTTAATAAGATTCAAGTAACAACTAACATTAAACTCAAATTAACAATATCTAGAGTTGAAATAACTTTTATTATTAAGTTTAGGGTTAATTACATTTGAATTCCCTATTATTTGAACATTTATTTTTTTGGTCATTAAAGTTTAGGAATTGTTATTTTAATCCTTACACTTTCAAAAAGCTATCATTTATCAATCTTTCGCTTATCTCCACCGAAGACAGATTGACAAAGTCTTCCTAGATAATTGTACTTTGGGATAGGAGTTTATATGACTCAATGCACAACGTTGCCATTTAAAGAGCCCGATGCCAATGGATCTCGCAGGGTGACAGAAATACCAAATTCTATCACTCTATCACCCTCTCCAAACGGAACCAGTTGAGGATTGTCAGCCTCAACAATGCGGACGACGTTACCATCACGGATCCGGCCTAACTTCGTGGGATGGTCCACAACTTCTATGCCACGCTTTATACTACGAATGATGGGTTGTATAGTCCCCTCCCTTTTGTTGGTGTGGTCCCGACCCTCTCGCCCGATCAGCAGTCGAGGTTCGACGTGCCGATCAGCGTCACCGAAGTTCAATATGCTATTTTTGCTATGCATCTGAACAAAGCAGCTGGGGTGGATGGTTTCAATGCGTTGTTTTTTCAATCGCAATGGGTAACCGTGGGCCCTGCGGTGGTGGCTTATATACAGCAACTTGTTGACCAGGACCTTTGGGAATTTGACCTGAACCAAACCCTCCTGATTCTCATTCCCAAAGTTCCAGTTCCCTAAAACATCTCTCAATTTCGCCCTATTAGCCTGTGTACAGTGCTTTATAAAGCGCTTGCTAAAGTGTTAGTGAACCGTTTGAAAGTTCTCCTGCATCAGCTAGTCGCTGAAAACCAGTGTAGCTTTATCCCTGGGCGGCAAATCATCGATAACATTATTATTGCCTAGGAGGTGATCCACTCTATGCGCACCAAAACCGGCTGGAAAGGGTTTCTTGCCATTAAAGTTGATCTTGAAAAGGCTTACGATCGTCTTCGCTGGTCTTTTATCCAGGAAACCCAAACGCCTTCATCTGGGTGATTATGAAATGTGTCACCACGGTTTCTTTCCAAATCGCTTGGCAGGGCCAGATTTTGGACCTGTTTACTCCTCTGAGGGGTATCCGACAAGGGAACCCGCTTTCTCCTTTTCTTTTTGTGCTTTGCATGGAGCGTTTGGGTCATCTTATCTCGCAGGAGGTGATCAGGGGGCTCTGGAAGCCCATCAAGCTTAGCCGCAACGGTCCGCCCATTTCCTATCTCTTCTTTGCTGACGATCTCGTTCTTTTTGCCGAAGCTACCGACCAGCAAACCCAAGTCATTGGTCGTACGTTGGAGAATTTCTGCATAGCTTTCGGCCAGAAAGTTAACACCAACAAGACCAGACTGTTTTTCTCCAAGAATGTGCCTCGGAGGACTGCAAGGCGTCTCAGTACCTGTCTCCAGATTAGCTATACAACTAATCTGGGTCGGTATTTAGGTGTTCCGTTGATCCATGAACGCACCTCCCGTCATACTTTCCAACATATTCTGGATAAGGCCTAGGGAAAACTTTCGGGTTGGAAGGCGCGTACTCTGTCCCTGGCGGGCAGAGTTACCTTAACCCAGTCTGTCATCTCCGCTCTGCCAGTCTTCACTATGCAGATGGCCCGTCTCCCCCGTCAACTCTGTGATGATCTTGAAAAACTACTGCGCGACTTTATTTGGGATTCGACCCCATCCCATCGGAAACTCCATTTGGTTAATTGGGAGTCGGTTTGCCAGCCCAAGTCCGCTGGTGGGTTGGGTATAAAACGCCTCCCGTCCACCAACGACGCGCTTTTTGCTAAACTAGGCTGGGAGGTCCTTTCCAATCCCACAACGTTATGAGTTCGTGTCCTCCGGGATAAGTATCACCTTGATCCCTTCCATCTGTCGTCGCTGGTTAATAGGTCGGGAACCTCTGTGATCTGGCGAGGCATCATGGCAACCTGGTCGGTGGTCCGCCAAGGTAGTCAGTGGATTCTTGGGAATGGCCGTCGCATTCTCTTCTGGCTAGATCACTGGGTTAATGTGTGGGGCTCGCTTATACATTTCACGTGTTCGGACATCCCGGCCACCCATTTAACCGCCACGGTGGCCGACTTCTCTACTCTGAGTGGTGTTTGGCACTGGCCCGCTTTCCAACATTACCTTCCAAACTATGTCTGTCTAGTTCTTGCGTCTCTCAGCCCCCTTGCCGGCGAGCGAAGAAGATCAATTAATTTAGGGACCCACTTCCAATGGGCGATTTACGGTGGCTTCGACGCATGCTTTACTTGAGGACCTCGATAGGGGCCAACGACACCGGCTTTAGGAGATAATCTAGAAATGGGCGGGCCCCCAACGAATACGGTACTTGCTTTGGCTTTTGGCTAAGCGTAAACTTCTGACCAATCAACAACGTGTGGCACATCATATTGCTTCGGATAGCGCCTGCCGCTTCTGCGGTCAGGAGGAATCTTCGTTACACGTGGTTCGAGATTGCCCTCATATCCATTCCTTTTGGAGGTAGTTCCCAGGGGAAGTGGTTAATACGACCTTTTTCCAGCTAGAAGTGGATTCTTGGCTCATGTCCAACCTCCTCCTCTTTTGGTCCTCTCATCAGGTCGAGTGGGCAACCATCTTTGGCGTCGCTTGTTGGTTTCATTGGACCTGGAGGAACAAGTGTCTTTTCAAGGCAAGATTTGTTTGGCAGTCTGATGGGTCGTGTGCGGTCATCGACTATGTCGAGTGTGTGGCGCGTGCTCGTGGTGTGGAAAATCGGGTGTTCGCGTCCCCCGCTAGGCCGGTGGGGAGCCCTGTGGGCTGGACGAAACCACGAACGGAGTGGGTGAAACTTAACTCGGATGGCGCCGTCCGCGCCGGGTCCTCGCAGGTCTCTGTTGGGGGCTTAATTTGGAATTCGCTTGGCCAGTGATGCAACGGGTTCCATCAGCGTCTGGGGAGGAGTTCTCCTTTAGCGGCGGAGCTTCAGGGAGTCCGATCCGGGCTGGCGTTGGCTTGGGATCTGGGTTACCGTCACCTTGTCGCCGAAGTCGACTCTTTAGAAGTGATTAACATTCTCTCTTCCTCCCAGAGTGATCTGACAGATGAATTTTCTTTGGTTGCAGATATTCGGAGCCTTTTACACCGGGACTGGACGGTTTAGCTTCACCATGTTTTGCGAGAGGGGAACCAGTGTGCAGATAGGCTAGCGGCTTGTGCGGTGTTTGCCCACTGGGCCTACACATCCTCTGAGATCCACCAGAGGTCATCCAGGAGCTCCTCAGAAGTGATGCGCAAGGGTTTATGTACCCCCGACATCTGTGATCGCTAGTTGATCTTTTCCTTTTTACTAAAAAAAGTATATCTTAAACCTTAATATTTACATCAAAATTTAAGTTGAATCATAACATTTGGGGTGTTCAAAATGAACATTAACGCTTACAAAACATTTGTAACAAATCTTATAAGGAAGGAAAAGCTAATTGCGGCCACGTCATATAATTGGTTTTTTCTATAATTTTACATATTAGTAGGACCCACTTTGTCATTCCTTTTTATTTTTAAATAAAAGTGGTCCATAACTATATATAAAACTCCTCGTTTTTTTATTCTTCTTCTCAGACGATTGTGGTGTTAAAATCTCAAAGTAAATATGTATCAACCTATAATGTAATGCGACCGCCACCGCCTATGTTGTGCGAAAACGTGAATAAATTTGGAGTAAAAATAAAACAACAACAAAAAAACACCAAAATTTTATACTGGTTTGGCAATGCCTACGTCCAGTTTGGGACGATTAAGTATTTCACTATAACAATGAGAGCATACAATAGTGTTTATCACTCAATTTCTCGAGAGACCCAAATTAACCCAATCCTATTAGAAAAGAGAAAACAAAAAATATGTATAATATATATATTTTTCCCTTCTCTCCCTCTCACTATTCTTCTCTCTCCTTTTCTCTCGAAAATGTTTTGCTCTCCCTCTCTTCTGAAAAC
>JANVCL010000005.1:37461705-37473133 GCA_026546855.1 Erythroxylum incrassatum | reverse complement strand
CAGGAACTTTTTCCAATACTAAAAGTAGATTTCATATAAATGGAAAGGAATTATTAGCCGTGGTAAAAAGCTATAAAATTTTTATTACTTTTTACTTCCAAAAAAATTTCTACTCAGAACAGATAATACCCATGTAAAAGCATTCATCCATAATAATTTGCCAAGTAGACCTGAGCATAAAAGATTGATTAGATGAAAAATATTACTTTCCGATTATAGTTTTGATATTGAAATTGTGAAATCTGACAAAAATCTTTTAGTAGATTTTCTTACAAGAGATGGAAAACCATCGACGTCAGATACTTGAGGAAATTCAGAAGATGGATATGGAGATAAAATCAATCAAAGATACAGTTTCAGATTTTCTCGCTATTGCTAATCTCCCAGGACTAACAAAAGAAGTTTCTAGTTTGATAAAGAGAGGCAGTAATCTCATCCAAATGAATATCGATAACTATGAAAATTCGAGCCTCAAGATAGTAGAATATATAGCTCAATCAACACACAATCTAGATATACCCACACATCCAAAAATAGATTCTCTCAAACAACTTTCCCTCGAAAAAATGAACATCGATTTAAGACCTCACAAAGATTCACCTACTAGTCCTTCAACCAGTTTACGTACCACTTCACAGATAATGAAAGAACTATCAATGATTTCTCCTGAAGTAGATCAGCAGCAAAAGATGATGAGAGAGTTATTCCACCTTTCAAATAGTGAAACCCGATTTGTTGACTTCTTGGGTATATGCCCCAGGATCAATTATTTGTAAGATTCAGATCCACAAGAGGTAAGATATTGGTATGATTTTGGAGCCTTAAATGCAATATATTTAACATTGCCAAATTTTCTAGAGATAAGTTATCTATCACAATGGATAGGAGATGGAGTTCGAGATTGTTATCTTAAAAATCCTATAATAACTCTCAAAGATATTCTCGTATTAAAATTCCTATCTGCAGAACCAGATTTCGATAATCATAGTAGTTATCCAGCTTGGAAAAGCAGATACATTTTCGATATCTATAAATCAATAAAAAGTTAAAGATTATGTTAAATATGAAGAAAAAGATATTCATTATCGAAGAGCAATTGGAATTCGAATAGTCCTTCAAGGACTAGAAGCCAGCTTCAAAAAAGGATTTCGGACATTGGAGGACAAAGGATACATTCATCAGTTATGATATCACCGGCCAAAACCACACCGATAGCGGCTCATAACTTTCTACTATTAAAGATGAAGTTACTGGAAATAGGAGTAATAAGATCAAGCTCTCAAGCTCAAATCAAGATTTGATAGTTTCGACGGCATCCCAAAAATATGAGTCCTGTATGTACTCAGAAGATACCAAATCAACAACAACCAGTACAAAAGGAAGAAGATATTGGTTAAAGCTCATCAGATATGTAATCAAGAAGTTTGTAGAATATATTACGTGTACTCATCAGCTATGTAGCATAGGTGGCGTGTCTGTTACAACTATCGTCAATAAGTTAGACGTGTTTAATAAATGGGTCCCATCAAATATCTTTTGTCTTTTAAGTAGATGTGTCTGATGTAAATAGTAGTATTATTGCTGTAAATATATAAGAGAGGAGAACAAAGGGGATCATCAAAAAAACCAAGAAAACCTTCTTCCGTGTACACTATGCTACATAAATAAAAATACTTCTTTTCATTCTGTGCCACACAGAAAACACCTAGAGTAATAGCCTTTCTTCAAACTTCCTTAACTATTTTCTCACGCCTTGAGGTAGGAAACGAAACAAGGTTGTGCTAAGTATTGCTGAAAGAACTACAGAAGAGTTACCTTGGTTCTAAGTTCAAGAAGTTAGGTTAGGGCTGAAACGCTCGGTAAAAGCTTTGTGGTACGACCCGACAATATTTTGGTCAAACCGAAACTAGGTAAGGAAGCGTGTTGGACCTATTTCTCTATGCTTGATCTGTGTTTGCATAGAATGGATTTAAGGAATTTTCTACATCTACCCATGAATGCTGAAGCCTATGGAGAACATTTGGTTCGATTAGATTTAGGTTCAAAAGAAAGTATTAACACCTTGATAAATAAGTTAAGATTATATTATGCTGTAGAACTGGAAAATAACAAAGATATCCAGACAAGAAGACCCGATTATAAACCAATCATGTATTTCATGTCCAAACAAATCCAACTACTGGAATACATTCGGAATTCTCGATATGAGACTAAAACACTTATATATTTCACTCTCCTTGAACCAGAAGAAAATGGAGAACCATTCGGACCACCACCATCACCCCCTGAATTTGAATAATAATGAGCAGACCAAGCAGACGCACCACCGTATATATATAATTTCTAGATGGTATATAAAATTGAGATAGTTATCTTTTAGAAAAGTCTAACGATAATAGGCTGCCTTCAATTACATTTAAATTGTAAACCTTTTCTTCCCCTTTCAAAAGAATAAAACAAACATAGGCAGCCTATTATCGTTAGATTTTTCTAAAAGATAACTATCTCGATTTTATATACCATCTAGAAATTATATGTATATATAATAGGCTGCCTATGTTTGTTTTATTCTTTTGAAAGGGGAAGAAAATGTTTACAATTTAGATGTAATTGAAGGCAAAAAAAGTCACGAAGGAGTCGAATAAAATCAAAGTTTCACGTTTTGAATTAGAGACGTTAAAGATGATGACTACATCGACTATAATCCCTAGCCTTAATTAATGTCACCAAAATTTGATAAATGTGATTGAGACAATTTTTAGAAGCAAACATATTGAAAATGAAAAATAAAAGGTTATATTTCTTACCTTTTTAAAATATTAATCTTTAAGGTTATGTTAGTCACCTTTAATAATTAATATCATAAGCTTGCTAGAAATAAAGTTAAAAATATTAAAAAGGTAATAACATATTATACAACAATAAATAATATTTTTATGAATTTCTAATTAAATTTAAATGTTACATAAACTTAATAATAAAAAAATAAATATCTATAACTTTTTAAAGGAAAATAATAGTTATAGTTATAATTATGATATTTATAAAAATAAAAATAAAACATGACAAGGCATTTAAATAATTTTATTAATTATTTTAATTTATGAATAAAAGCCAATGTCCTCTTTTCTTTGAGTCCTTTCCTTTTTATTAAATGATTATCTGTTTGATAAAAGCAATATCATAATTATATTAACTTTTCTCTTCTAATAAATATTAGGTTCTCTTTACAGTCCTAAAATTTTTCCCTTAAGAATAATTTTTCATAAAGAAAAATACTTTCTATTAGTTATGCTGCTCTGGTTGATGCAGTGAATGAAGGATTTGGTTTGTTGATCCAATCTAGATGCTTTCTTTCCCAAAATGTTTGCCTACCTGGTAAGAAAAGAGATATAAAATTTAAAAGGTTCAATTAATATTAGACTGTTATAAAATCGGTTAAGAATTAAATAAAATTAAAAATTTTAACATATGATTGGAAAAGATTGGTCTCAACAATAGAAGAATTTAAAGTTTAATTAAAAATAAATTTATTTATTTATTTTAATTTATAAAAATTTATTGATTTAAAAAAATTGATTGATTAATTAATAACCGATAAGTTTTTAATAATAAAAATTATTAAACTAAATCCGAACAAAACAAATTGCGAGAATAAGAGATAATTGTCAATTATATGCCGCCTTTGTTTCGCGTTTATAAAAAGAAGACTTGTCTACTTGTTCAATTATCGGAAATTAAATAACAAACTCTTCCAACTTCTACTAGCTCGTATCTAAATTAAAATTTGCACTTTCTAATATTATCAAATGCCAAAAATGTAAAACTTTACTAATGTGGCCATTATTTTTGTGATTAGTAAATCATAACTAAAAATTTAAATCATAAACTTTTTTAGAAAACATCTTATTATTATTTTATAAAATTTAATTTTGTGGAACGAACTTCTAACTATTTAAGAGTAAGATTGTATACTAATGAACCTTCTCAGATCTTACGTATCAGCGAAATTTACGACGAGTATTGTTGTCGTCTATAAAATTTTATAAAAAATATCAAACCTTTTTCTAATATATTATATTTGATATTAATAACAATTCTATCAAAATAATCATATAAATTTTTTAGTGTTTTTAACAATTTAAGGAAATTTGTATTATTATGTTAATTAATGGCAAAACCAAATGACTATAAAAAGTTGAAGTTGACGATAAACAAAGCGTGGCGGACACGTTCTTTGGTAATTTCTTCGAAGTTTTAAGGAGAGGAAGAGGGAAAATCAGTCGTTTACTTTACAACGTACGATTCAATTTAACTCACTGTCTCTCAGCTTTCTCTCTCGGTTCCAATCTCTTTTTGTCTCTGTTGAAATGGCTGGAAGCAACCAAAACGATGCGTTTAACGGCATGAACGGTCATGAGGAGGAAATGAGTCCTTTATTGAACAAAGACCTTCAGGAGAGAGACGAGAAACCGGCGAAAGTCTCCGATGAGAAATCGCCGCGATCTGGAGGTTCTCCGGCGTGTAAGTGGACCGCTGATGGGCTACCGCTTGCTCATGGAAGTGTGGTCGGAGAGCCCATGGCGCGTGCTCAGTGGGACACGAGCTTCTTCGCTTGTTTGGGTCGTAACGATGAATTTTGCAGCAGTGATGTTGAAGTTTGTGAGTGATTTTGGATTCTTGTCTTTTGGGTTTTTGGTTTTGTGTAATTTGGATGAGTTTTAATATGATGATCTTTGGGTTATGAGGAAGACTTCATCAAGGGTAGATGGAGGTGATATGCAACTTTAATTTAAGGGTTTCGTTCTCTGTTGGTGATTGGTTTCAATCTCTTTTTAGATCGACCCTTCATTGGTAGAATTTTTGTTTTCCGTTTGGCATCATTCATTTTGCATTTGATGATCGTATTTGGCATCATAAATGGGGTATTTCATCTTTTCAGATTTGGCATGGTTAATAACTTGAAAAGCTGAATGCTTTGCAGTGTAGGTCTCTTGTGATGGTCTTAATCTCAATTGTCGGTTTAATATCTTTGCTTATTTTCTAACATTTCTCTGAGGTTGGATCGTTGACTTAAACTAAATCTTCCACATGCTGCATTGAGTTATGATCTTGTCCCCAGTTTTTCTTTATAATAGCCAAACTTGATGTCATCATTAGGGAACAGAATGATTTAAGCGAGGGAGATCTGTAAATATAAGGGGGTTTTTTTTTGTAGTATTTCACGTGCTATCATCCTGATCTTGATACTATCTAATATGTCAGATTGGTTTTAAAAGTCGGTATGAATTTGTTAACGTTTTCACAGGTCTTCTGGGAAGCGTTGCCCCTTGTGTGCTTTATGGAAGCAATATTGAGAGGCTTGGATCAAGCCCTGGAACCTTCACAAATCATTGCTTGCCCTACACAGGTCTATACCTGATTGGTCATTTCCTTTTTGGTTCGAATTGCCTTGCACCATGGTATACGTATCCTCGCCGCACTGCACTTCGCAGGAAGTTTAACCTAGAGGCAAGTTATTTCCTTACTTTTTTCCCTCCATAAACCTGCAATTTGGACGTTGTTTTAGATTCCTAATGCTTGTGTAGTTCTTCTTTGTCACGTGACATTGGACTTTTGATGGATATATAAAAATGTCTATAATTCATTTCGATATGCTATGTGGTCATGATTTTGGTCCACCCTTCTAATATATGTATTTGTGAGTTGTTGCTGTTCCAAGATTTACTAATTATTGCGAATGGTATTGGTGTGTTTTAGTCCAACTTGCTTTTCTTCTTACATCATCTTTTGCATAAAAGCATTTGCATCTTTATACAATGATCCAAACCATTCCCGAGTTTGTATGATTTCCTTCATTTTATCCAAAGTCAGCATGGTCTAAAGGTACTTCCAAATTGTTTCTATCTTGAGCTTTGAATTATAATTTGGCTTCGAAATTTGTTGTTTTTCATCAGTGAACTTGCCTCTATGGAATATGGTCCACTTGCCTTTATGGAAGATGGAATATGATCTATTACTTGGGAAGAACTTGAGCTGGATGTTTATTTAGGATGAACTTGAGCTGGATTTTTACTCTTATGCATTTATTACCTATGAGTAGGTTCTGGATGAGCATTTTGTGCATTAATATCCATGGCTTTGATATGAAACAGGGCAGCTGTGAGGCACTTAATAGGTCATGTGGTTGCTGTGGAAGCTGTGTGGAAGATGAATTCCCACGTGAGCAGTGTGAGTCAACATGCGACTTTGCAACCCATGTTTTCTGCCACCCATGTGCCCTTTGCCAGGAAGGTCGCGAGATTCGTCGAAAGGTGCCTCATCCTGGGTTCAATGCTCGGCCAGTCTTGGTTATGATCCCACCCGGCGAGCAGACAATGGGTCGTGGGGCTTGAATGAATCCCATGTGAACGTTGCATCCTATCTATACCTATGTCTATTGTTATGTTCGTTTTTGTAGATTTTGTGAATCTTTGCTTGCGTGATCTGCACTGCATTTGATTCCCATTACTGCAGTTTTATTTATTGGTAAAATAAACTAAAGATGTAGCGTTGGCTGATCTATGTTTGTATAGTACATTGTATACATGGTCCGGACATCTTGTACTTAGGCACTGCATTCGATCCCCGTTACTGCAGTTTTATGTACTGGTAAAATCAACTAAAGATTTAGCGTTGGCTGAACCATGTTCGTATAGTACATTGTATACATGGTCCGGACGTCTTGTACTTTGGAATTGAGGAGTTGATGTTTAGATTAAGATCATGTTTTGACAATCCTATTCATGTGTTTGTTCAAAACACAATAACCCTAATTGAGATTGGGTGCAGAATGATTCTAAGATTGATGTCTTATATCAAACTAAATTGCTCCTCAAAAGAAGGGTTAATGAAGAATGTTAAACCTCAAGAAGCTGCTTTGCGAATAGGCCAATGTGTACGTCCCTAGAGTTTAATATGCTTGAATCTTTTATAGTTTTGTTGGTTAGAATAAACACTAGCACACTCTTTCTTGAACAATCGAATAAAGAAATATAATAGACAAAATCCACAAGGAATTAACAGATTCTGAACCCATGATAAACATAGTTGACAAAATCCAGATTCAACGAGTTGACAATGCAGATACGACGAGTAGGTTAGGTTATTTTGTACTTCTAAAATCGACCTGCCAACTAAACATGTACGAGATAACCATTGACCGTCCGACAAAATGCACCTTTATCTGAAGTTCTACCAAAATGTAAGATTAACATTTGAAAAATGAGTTTAAATTCCTAACTATGAAGCCAAAATGTTAAATAGCAAGGACACTTCTCTCGACATTAAAGGATATAGGAAGATTCACGACAGAAAACTTGACATTTAAGACTGCAACACAAAGCAAGTTCTAACTTCTATGTTCTTATTCTCCTGGTGCAGAAACACCTTGCTTCAGCCTCTCTCTCTTCATCTTCTTCTTGGAGACGGGCTTCTTTTTTCTTGGAGGTAGGGTCTTCCGTGCATATAGGTAAAGTACATAATTTCCAACAAGGAATGTCAATACCAAACCCCCCACAACCAGCAGCACTATCAATCCTGGGTTTAACCCTTTTGCCGGAACATCGTTAATAACATTTCCCTAATCATCAAAACATGCATCGGTATTCAGTTAGAACACACAATTAAGCCAAAAAAACAAATTGCAGAAAGAAACTAACAAGACCATGAACCATTACAAGCTAGGTTGATGGTAAATCCTGACAATCTCAAAATCCTCTTCCTTACAATACTAACAAGCAAGAAAAGAAGAGCACGATGACTACAAGCAAATCAACTTGCATGAGTGTGAATGAGTTAATTTCTGAAAACAACAAACAATTTGGAAAAAAGTTTGTACACATGACCTCTGTACAAAGACAAAAAGAAGCTCACAACTTGAAAGAAGCGGGTCAATCAGAATCAAAAGATCAAAAATCAAACTTGAAGCTAACCACTGGACAAAAGGTTAAGTATGGTCCACCCAAGGCCAGGTGATATCAGTCTTCGCCTATGGAAAGCGCCTAGATCCATCATTAAGCCTTAGATTCGAAGGGATTGGATTACTGACTCGACAGATTGAGGAGAGTTGACTAGACTGACTTGAACAATTCAAGTTCTTTCTTACTTATTAAGAAGGGAAGCTTGGTACAAAACTTGGAACTGGATAGACTTGTGAATATCTGTAATCTTCAAGACCCTTTGACGAAAAAGATCTCAACCGTTGATCTGATCTAAGAGTCAGACTTTGCTATAGGATGAAGGAAATCCTCAAGAAGATCTAGATAGGGAACTTCGACATGGTTTCCAAGTCAAGATTCAACCTTTGTTTATTTACTTAAACCAATGAAGCTCCAATTCTTCAACATAATATGATAATGATCTTTTGATCACCATGATTTTCTTAAATTGGACTAAAACTAACAAACATAGTTGATCTCACACGATTTGGTCAAACTCAGAGTTAACCAATCGACAATATGGAAACCACCACAAAGTCACAATCAATCACGCGTCAATAAATCAATCAAAGACACAATTTTGCGTGCATCACATTTTCAGGCATAAAACAGGGAAGCTACCCATTGGATAAAAAAACGCATTTTCCCAGCATGCAATCCAAACACAACATACAAACCATAGAAAGAACTGTGAGAAATAGAAAGCTCAACTATCATTATACAAGATCCAAAACCACAAGATCACAAAAAAAAACACGAGTTGATCTCCTCTTAGTCAGAAGTTAAAACATATATACATGTATGCATGTGTCAGTGTTAACAGAGATCTCAAATTAAATCTGAAGAAATCAACAATTAAAAAAAGAACATTAGGATGAGGCCTTACCGTTCCCTGAAACGACGGCGGTGACTGATCGGGAAATTCGAAATCGTCGGCCATGCGCAGCGGCAAGAAAATAACCCGCAGAGAATGAAAGATTCCAGAAAGTAAAGGAGCTAGTATATTAAAAGCAGCAGGTTCGTCATAATTGTGTGTTGGTCCTCTATTTTTCTACCATTTCGTTTCTGCCCCCTATATACTTCATTTTGTTCAATTCCACCAACCGCTATCAAGTTATTGAAAATGTTCCATCAAAATGAAAAATGAATTATGTTTAATAAAAAATTACTGATGTTTAAACATCAAAATGTTTATTACGGTAAGTATTTAAAAAATTAATCAAAAAATTAAAATTTTATTCAATTTTATAATATTAATCTCAACTTTAAAAAGTAGTATTCAAATAATTAAACTTTTAATTTATAATATAATGTTAGTTATTATTTAACATTTGTTGTTAATTAAAAATATTAAATTGAAAGTTAGTATCATAAAAAAAAGTACATAACCATGCGAGAAATGAACATTTGAGGGGAAAATGGAGATTAAGTAAAAAAAGATGACTTAGTGTTGATAGGGAGAATAGTTTTAGGGTTAATGAAATTTTTATTTTTATTAAATTATAAATTTCATACATAACATAATTATTTTGTATGACAATTATATGACTAAAATATTTTAGTATTATTTTTTAAATTGTAGATTAATATTATAAAATTAAGTAAAATTTAACTTTTTATAATTATTTTTGTCAAAAAATATTAAAATGTACTTATTATTTTTATTTGTATAAATTATGGATTTTGTATTATAAAGGCCTTGTTTGACCAATAGATTGTATTAGCTGTTTGCTAGAGATATTTAGTAAAATTAGTTATTTAGTAGTAGCTGTTTATGTATAAAATGACTTTATTTTGTATGAATATTATATATTTTAGTATTTTGTTGAATATTCTTATAAGATTTTAGATTTTAGAGTAGTCATGTTCACTTGTACTGTTTAATCATCGATGAAAAATTTATGCAACTCTTTCTATTTTCATTTTCGTTTAAGTTCAATATTTTATTTCTAACCTATAACTGCATAAAACAATTATAAGAACAAACACTTTTTCATGTATCTAGGAACCTTAATTAAAGGGTATAATTGATAGTTAAAATTTTGGCTGATTGATAAAAATGCTGCTATATAAGAGCGTTTTCATTTTTGGCTGTTTATTTTAAATTAGCCGTCAGATCTACTACTCTCCAAATAGATTTTGAATCTGTTTGAAGAGTCAAACAACTGAAGACAACCAATCAACTAAAAAAAATAACTGATTGATTGTCTACCAAACGAGGCCAAAATTTAAATATTTTTAGTTTTTTTCCACAAATTAAAAGACCACATACTGGTTTATAAAAATGTAAGTGTTTGTTTTTAGATCTCCTAGTTAGTTGGATATTTTCTTTGTTTTGGTTTTCTAATTTTCTTTCCTCTTTTGGATGTTGATTCTCTGTATGCTTATTCGATCCTATGATCAGGCTAGTGTGTTTGAACATTAACTTTTGAGCAAATTGGCCAATTAGTTTCTGTTTTTTTTTTTCATAATGCATAGAGAGATAGGCATATGTGAACTTGGTGATCAAGAACCCTTTTAAAGTGGAACCACATGGCTACCTACCGTTAGGAAATTTAACTATTTCCACACAACTAGAATGTCAGTAAAATAACACAAAATTTGATAACGAAGTTCGGTTAAATTGTGCCTACATCTCCGAAGCTATTGCATACCCTTTCTATTAGGGAGAAAAACAACACTTACAAGATTTTACAGTCAACACTCAACTCATTAGTGTTTACACACACTCTCAAACCCTTACCTCAATACACCCCAAAATTACTCACAAAAAAACTTACTACTCTTTGTATTTTCCTTACTCACCAAAGGATGAGTAACTAAGAGTTAATATTTGTTTTTCTTTTTGGATGATTCTTTTTGGATGAGTAACAATAGTCAATGTTAGGATTATGGTGGCAAAAATTGTTTTTAGCAATGTGGTTCTTAATGTAGTATGTGCTTATGCACCTCAAGCTGGTTCAGACGTACAAGAAAAAAAAACTATTCTGGGCGGTACTGGATGAGGTGCTTCTACAAATCTCTAATATTGAGCAGATTATCCTAGGAGGTGATTTTAATGGGCATATAGGAGTTGTTTCAGACGGATATGCAGGAACTCATGGGACTTTAGATACGACGCTAGAAATGATAATAGGATTGCTATATTGGATATGACCATAATGTTTGAGTTAGTAATAGCAAATTTCTTATTTAAGAAAAACAAAGCGCACTTGGTAACGTTTCATAGTAGCATGACCAAGACGCAAATTGATTATTTCCTTTTCAAGAAAAGAGCCAGATCATGGTGCAAAGATTGCAAAGTGCTTCCGACCGCATGCCCAATATAAATTGTTAGTTTTGGATCTAGAAATTAAGGGATGGAGGTCACAGCAATTTACCAAGCAATGTCGTAAAATTAGATGGTGGAGGCTAAAAGGGGACATGGTGGAACAATTTAGGACTCAAGT
>JANVCL010000005.1:37442848-37454336 GCA_026546855.1 Erythroxylum incrassatum | reverse complement strand
AAAGTTGAAATAAATAAAATAACTAATTAAAAAACTTTGAAAAAGGGGGGGGGGGGAAGGAGAGATAAGAGGGAGAGAGGAAATTTTTAAAAATTTTGCAAAAAAGTCTCCCTATTTTTTAAAATGTCCAGTATCAACCGATATTTGGCTGATATTTTGAATATTGGTTGGTATCTGCCAGTACTATCTAAAATGGGCCGGTAACGACCGATATTTAAACCTGATACGATTCACTCTTTATTTCGTATCGATTTTGGTCCAATACGTGCCAGTATTCATAATATTGTCTTCAATTATTCTAATTGTTCTCCCATTATGAGGATTTTGAATATTTTTTCTCAGAAGTTTCAATCGACAATCTTTAGGTTCATATTTTTCCTTATTTAACGATTTAAATTTTTATTCAGTTTGTAGGGATATAATTGGAAACACAAGTTAAAATTAAGTTACATTCCATGAAATACTGTTGCATATCAAACACTATAATAAGAATCCACCCAACTTTCCTATTAAAATTCTTATAAGTATCCAAACATGTAAATATCTTTACTTTCCATAGATTTATTTTCCGAGAAATCATATTCCAAATTCACTTTACTTTCTCGCCAACCAAACGGGACCCTAGGGGTATCCAAAAGGCAGGGGGTCGGCGGATGGAATCTTGGTGGTAGTTGGACGAGGTCTAGGGGATGGTAAAGGATAAAAAGAGAGCTTTTAAAGATCTTTTAGTAAGTACAACAGAGGTGGAGCGGGAAACTAACAAAGGTATAGATTGGCAAAACAAAAGGCAAAAAAGACAATTTTAGTGGCTAAAGGAGAAGCATACGAGACTATGTACAGGGATTTGGATACATTCAAGGGAGTACAAAAAATTTTCAAGCTAGCACGAGATAGGGCACATAAAACGAAGGATTTCAACCAAGTCTATTGTATACGTGATGAAACAGGACAGGTACTCACAAAGGCCCAAGCCGTCAAGAGGAGATGGCAGAGATACTTTTATGGCCTGTATAACAAAGACATATTGGTCAACATAGAGTTAAGCGAACCCTTCGTGTCGGGGCATTTTCTTAACAGGTACTCATGAGAAAGGGTCACAAGGAGAGAAATTACAAAGGTTTTGAGGGGGATGGGGAGTAGAAGGGTCGTAGGGTTGGATGAAATCCCTATAGAGGTGTGGAAGCAAATAAGAGTTGTTGGTATTGAGTGGTTAGTTAAGCTTTTTAATGTGATTCTCAAGTCAGCCAAAATGCCAGATGAATGGAAATTGAGTAGGTTGATCCCCTTATACAAAGCCAAAAGGGACATCCAACAATGTTACAACTATAGAGGCATCAAATTACTAAGTCACACCATGAAGCTGTAGGAGAAGGTAATTGAAAAGAAAAACCGAAGAGCTACTTCTATATCGGCCAACCAATTTAGATTTATGCATGGTGGGTACACGATAGAAGCAATACATCTACTTTGTAGACTAGTGGAAAGCTACAAGGAACAAAAACGATATTTGCATATAGTTTTTATTAATTTAGAGAAGGCGTATAACAGGGTTCCTAGAGAACTCTTATGGAGGCGTTTGGAGGCAAAGGACATTCATATGACTTATATCAGCGTAATTAGGGATATGTATGAAGGAACATTGAGTAGCATGAGGACGATAGGAGGCGACACGGAAGCGTTTTCTGTTGGTGTTGGACTACACCAAGGCTCTGCCTTAAGCCCTTTTTTGTTCACATTAGTGTTAGATGAACTTACCAAACATATTCAATGAGAGGCATCTTGGTGTATGTTATTTGCTTACGATATTGTCCTGGTGGATGAGACAAAGGAGGGGGACAATTTTAAGTTAGAATATTGGAGAGAAACACTAAAATCGAAAGGTTTTAGAATGAGTAGGACTAAAATGAAGTATTTATAATGAAACTTTTCGGGAAGCCAGATGGTACATGAGGCGGCGGTAGCAATTGGTAATGATGTCATATCACAAAAATTGAGTTTTAAATATCTCGGGTCCATCATTCAGAGAGATGGTATTATCGATATTGATATAGTACATCGTATTAGATCTGGGTGAGTCCAATGGCGAAGAGCATCAAGGTTTTATGTGATAAAAAGATTCCTTTAAAAATCAAAGGGAAGTTTTATAAAATGGTGATTCGACCAACCATGTTATATGGGGCAGAGCGTTGGCCTACCAAACGTAGACATACAAGACAGTTATTGGTAGCAGAAATGCGTATGCTTTGGTGGATGTTTGACATTACCAAAAGAGATAAGGTCTGAAATCGTGTGGTGAGAGACAGACTATAGGTGGCTAGTATTGCCGATAAGTTGAGAGATACTAGGCTTAGGTGATTTGGGTGTGCGCAAGAGGCCCTTTAATGCTACGATATGACGCTGTGAGAAAATAATCCTTAGTGACTACAAGAAGAGAAAAGTGAGGACTTATAAGAACTGGAGGGAAGTGATCAAGAAAGATATGTCAGAGTTGACCCTTACTGAGGCAGTGGCTACAAATAGGAAAGTCTGGCGTGATCGGATAAGGGTAAATGATACCCTTTAAAGTTCACCAAAACAGTTAAGTAAGTTAGTAGGAGATGTTTACTCTAACACTCGCGCTACGTAGTTATCGCATAGGAAGTCTAACCCAATGTCTTTTCTGGCTTTTCTAGTTGTAAGTCTTAGACAAGGCTTTTGGGCCTACAATTTGGCTTTTCAGGACAGGTGTATGGGGAAAGATCGAGGTCGTCTAAAACTATAAGATTGTTATACCTTCAGGGTCTCTGAATAAGGATTCTTAGCTTAACTAGAGACAAGAATAGCCGAACTTCGTAGCTTATCAGGTACTAGCAGATCAGGATACTATCACATATATCCTTTGGTTATATTTTATATTTTATTTATTTATGTATTTATTGTAATTTTATTTACATAATAATTTAGAGTTCCAGTTTTACTTATTTACTCTTTAACCTGCATCACTCTTTTATTATCACATCTGCATGTAGATCTACTGGAAACAACCTATCTACTATGTAAGAAACGGCCTATATACTATGTAAGGGTAAGGCTGCGTACTATCAGACCTTCCCATACCCCGCTTTATTGCGAAACTTCAGACTGAGTGTGATGATGATAATGATAGTGATGAATTAGTAAACAGATGAAAAGAATGATACTTTAGAGGAAATAGTGGCAACATCATCCACTATAGAAAAAAGATTTAGAGTTTTATCAGTTAATCAAGAGACTAATAATATGATGGAATGTTTGGGTTCTTTACATGATTTTGGTGAACCCTATGGTGTGCAATATGAAAAGAAGTGAAGACCTTACATGAATCTTTACTTTATAGAAAGATTTTTGTGAGGATGGCATATGCAAAGAAGATGGATTGGATTGCATATTGTAGTTTTATTAGTTTAGGCATTTTTATATTGCATATTGTAGTTTTATTAGTTTAGATACTTTTATATTAAGAACTATTTCATAGTTTTAGCATCTTAAATGTGTGTTTTTTATGAATATTTAATATGCACCCTTTAATTGAATTTTTTTATACGAACTTAGTTTTATGTTAAATGGTATGATGTTTCACAATCGATTTAACATTTATATTTAAATATTTTATTAATTATTTAATACTAGTATGTAAATACACAACTTTCTCGTCAAATTTCAAATTAGATTCAGATGATGAATTAATGAAGATAGTTATTATTTCTCTCATTGGGGAAGATAATTAATATTTTTATTTACGCAAGTAATCATGTAAAACTTCTATTTTATCTATTTATGACTGAATATTGGAACTTTTGAATGGATATCTTAAAAGGATTTATGAGAACTTAAGAATGAAAAACACATTTTTTAAAGGTTTACTTGATGAATTGAAAAGATTAGGGGGTTTAAAGTTAATTAGTCATTTGATTGTCGGAAAATAAGTTATAATTTTTTTATGACTATAGAGCATAATGAAATAACTAAATTTAATATAAAGCTCTTTTAACATTCAACTTGGACAATTTTAAGGTATTTTTGTAAAGTTCTATATGTAATTAATTACCTTATAAAAAGAGTCATTATTATGCTATTCTTTACCAATGTACTACTTGAGATTCAACATAATTTAAAGTACTTTATATATTTTCAAGTATGTTCATATATTTTATTTTTTAAATAATAAAATTGCATTTTTTTAGGATTATATAAGAGTAGTAGATAGTATACATATTGATGCACATATCTTAGTTGATAAACAAATATTATATAGAGGTAAAAAAAATGATCCAACTTAAAATATTTTATGTTGTTGCTCATCTAATATTTGTTTCACATATGTACTGCAAATAATTCTCTAGTTCTTTTAGAAATAGTATTATATGTAACGAATACATTTTTTATTCTTCTACAAGATATTACATTATTTTAAACAAATATGATAATTTAAATTAATTTTAATAGTTTTTTGGTAATATTATATGTTATATATGCTTAGATAAGTTCTATTTAGTTAGTTCTAACTACACTAATATGTTTAGACTTCTTTTAAAAGGAATATTATTTGTAAGATTATAGAAGAAGAGAAATGTTTCGTCTATATAAATTGTTTAAACATATGCATTCTTTATTGAAAAGTGTTATTGAAATATGTTTTAACATTATAAAAGCAAGATTGTCTCTACTCTTGAACATGTGGAAATATTACTTGTATTATACATAATTTTATTACAATGGATAAAGAAAGCAATGAATTATTTGATAATTGTACTAAAAATAAAGAGCAAATTGTGAAAAATATAAATAAAGATGTAAGTTTATAAGTAGAGTATAAATCATTTCTACACAATTTCAAAGTATGTCTGTAGAGAAATGTGAAATAATTATATTAATGAAAATTCTAATTGATTTATATTTCTTTTTTCAGTGATACTACTATTATGCTTTAAATTATTGTAACATAATGAGCATCTTTTATTAATTAATACAAATGAATTACTGTATTTTGTATATTTTATAGATTCTTATTATCTAAAAGTGATGTGTACATTTCTTTAATTATATTATATATTCATAATTTTTTATTTCAAATGATAACGCAAATTAATTAATTTAAGCGTAGAAACTACAAGTTGGTACATTAAAAATGAAATAAGTTTAAATTTAATATTGACATTTAATAGTAAGATAAGAACGAAACTAAAAACATTATTTTGAAACTCAATATACTTTTATTTTTAAATTTTTACTACAAATCTCAATCAAACATGTTTTCATTTTGAGTTTTTTACTACGAAAGTCAACTATTTTCTTTTTTAACAATTAAAAAATAAAAAATTACATCAAAAAATAGAAATACTATTATTTGACCAATTTAATTTTTATACATGACAAAATATTAGGCCAAATTTGAGTTTTTTTAAAATTAAATTACTCAAAACAAAATCGGGTTTTGAGTTATAAAAAGATTCAATGCTCGTAACATTTTGAGAATTTTTTATTTTTTTTCAAATTTCAGATTAAATTTAATCTAATTCAAAACTCGATCTTATTAATTCACTTCAAATTAGCCTAAGATTAAACCAAACCTCCAAAATGCCAACTCCATTAATTTTAGAAGGCAAACTAATATCCCACAAATTTATCCGGACCGAAGTTGAGATGGTTCCATATTTGGGCTTCTGCTGCTATTAGTTATGCTCACTTGTTCTGTCTAATTTGGCATTAGTCCATTACAAGCCTTTCTAATTATGGTAAGCTAGGACTTAGCCTGTCCAAGCCCGGACAGAGGCAAAATGCTTAAGGTTTCTTTATATACAAAACAAAACAACGTCGTTTTAGCATTTTTGTTAAATTTTTTAAAATTAGATAGGTAGAGTCGTGCTCGGCCGCTATCATCCCTAATTTAATTTGCTTTCCCCTATATCTAATTGTGTTAAAAGACATAATTAAATCAATCTTTTTAATTTATATCCCAATCTTTAAGTTAAGTGCTTTTCATTTTTTATTACACTTCTTTATTGTTATTTATTTATGAAGTGAAATGTAATTATTATTAGTATTGCCGGTTTTCCGCCTAATTATGCTAAGTTTAAAATTGATTTAAATTTTTTTAAATTTGAATTTAATTTTGGTTAAATTTGATTTAACTTATTAATTTCATATTAACTCAATTCGAATTTAACTAATTATTCAGAAAAATTTATCAAATTCTTTGAACACTTCATATCAAACTGAATCATTTAGAAAAATTCATTCTAATTGATACGAAAAATTATGAAATTAACATTATCGTTCTACTTGAGTAAAAATGGAAAAGAATAAGATTGTCATGAGCTTTTTTCAAAATTTTAATTTCAAAATATTAAAATAAAATTAAAGCATCCAAACTTTAATTTGATTTAGCGTGATTAGCATATCAATTGGTTTGGTTTTAGAAAAATAGATCATTATACAAGTGGTTTGAGTTGTTCATTCTAATGCAATTCTCAATTCAAGCGCCTTTGCCTTTACTGATAATTTGAGGATTACTTGTGAAAGCAATGAAGGAAACCAATCCACTGGAAGCCAAAAAACGATTCCTACCATTTTCTTCTGGCACCAAACCTATACATTGTACGAGTGATGCCTCCATAAACCTAGCCTTTTGGTTCCATTGCGATGTTGTGTTCTACATGCATAAACGAACAATAATGTACACGTCCTTTTCTGTTCAAACTTCAAACTCTTCATCACGAGTTTAAAATTTTATTTATGAAGGGCAATGAATAAGTTGATGATCAATTATCATTCAAATGAAGTCATACGAAGGCCAAATAATTGATCATACATATTGTTGCAAGGAACTAAAAGGAAGGATACGATACCTGGATTTTTATTTTTTGAGGGAGAAGAACCAATTATACGACTAATCAAAGGAAACAGATTCCCGACTTTCATCGTATAGAATGTTACAACTACTTTTGCAATTTATCAATGTTTATAGCTTAGAAGATTTTTGGCATATGCTAAATGAATAGTTGATAGAACATATTTACGAAGACACTTTTATGTCAAAAACATATTTACTTTAGATCTCTTGTGGATATGTACAATTTTAAATGAAGAGGGAGTGTTGAAGGTTAATTGAAAATTTAGTTTTAGACTTGCTTTTGTTAGTTGTTTATAACAAAGACTTGTTCCTTAATTTATTGATTTTTAATTAGTCAAATAAGATAGATAGTTGCGTTTCTAATATAATGTTTTAAAATTAGACCAAAAGTTAAACCAGTTTAATAAGAGATTTAAAATTTAATCAATATTAGACCGTTATAAAACTAGCTAAAGATTGAATAAAATTACTAATTTAAAATATGATTGAAAAATATTATTTTTATTTATCGAATAATTTAAAGTTTAATTAAAAAATTATTAAATAAAAATTTATTTATTTATTTTAATTTTTGATTAATAAAATTTGACCGATTAATTAATAAATTGATTGACTTTTAACATCAAAAGTTATTAAAGTAAATCAAACCGAAAAGTTGAAAACTGAACCGAAAAATTAAACGGTTTAAAGTTTTTACTGTTGAACTGACTAACCCGGTTGAGTTTTTTAATTATTGAATGTAACTAGAATATTTGATGTTATTTGAAACTTTTTATTTTTTAATTTTCTTTTTAAGACTATAAAATAGCTCTTTCGATTCTAAATGATGAATTTTGCTATTATTTGAATCCTCTGCTACTCCAAATTCTCAACTGATCCAATAATGAAATTTAAACCCACTCAGTTCCAATCATACCTAGAGTCAAGTCAACCCCGTTTTAATATGTAACCATTTCAAACTGTTAGAGTTTGTTAGATGTAAACATATCTTTTGTGTATATTCCGTAGTTGGCATGTATATCTTTATATAGACAAGTGAATATTGTGTATATCAGTAGCTTGATCTGTGTATATCGGTAGCTTGATCTTAGAAGCAAGTTTAGGGAAAATCTATGTATATATTTCATTGGCTTTTCTGATAAATGGGATAGAAATTCTCTTATGCTCTTTCTTGACATGGTATCAGAGCCATAGGAGAAAAAGTAGAACTACACAAAAGTCATCTTCTGTATACGACTTAAATTCGAATGACAATCCTAGAATTTGCATGACGTTGGTGCAGTTGAGGGGAGAAAATTATGAAGAATGGGCCCATGCTATGCGCGTGTCTCTAAGAGCTCATTGGAAGTGGGGCTTCGTTGAAGGGACGATCACCATGCCTACAGACACGGCCCCTGAAATCGAAGATTGGTGGACAGTGCAGTCCATGCCGTCTCATGGGTGATGAATACAATAGAGCCATCTCTACGCTCGACGATATCCTATGCAGAGAATATAAAGGATCTGTGGAATGATTTGCAAGAAAGCTTTTCGGTGGTGAATGGACTAAGAATCCAGTAATTGAAGAATGATTTTGCTGAATGTAAACAGCGAGGTCTTCCAATGGTGACTTACTATGGAAAGATCAAAGCTTTATGGGATGAACTGTTCGTTTATGAGCCTATTCTCACATGTAAATGTGCATAATGCAAGTGTGATATAGCAAAAGAACTCTAGAAGAGGCGTGAATGGGAGATGGTTCATCAATTCTTGAAGGGCTTAGACCCGACTGTGTATGGGACGGCTCGTTCAAATGTATTAGTTGTTGACCCGTTACCCTCATTGAATCGCGTGTATCAGGTCATGGTACAGGAAGAAAGATTGAAAAGTTTTGTTCTCACCAAAGAGGCACTAATTGAGGTTATGGGGCTCGCTGCTCAAACTCAATATAAAACATCAGATCAAGGAGAGGTGAAAGACAAGGCTGTGTTTTGTTCACAATGCAACAAGCCTGGGCACGAAGCGTCAAATTGCTTCTAAATAATAGGATACCCAGAATGGTGGGAGCGCTCACGTGGTGACGAACGAGGTGGGGGTCGTGGCAGAGGAAGCATGGTAGTGGTCGAGGCCGAAGAGGTGGCATAAGAGCTAATGCTGCGCAAATATCGACAGGAGGTAACTCGAGCAACAACGGAGAAAAATCAAATTTGTCATTCAATTTTGTTGATATTACAACTGAACAATGGCAGACCTTGATGAATTTTATAAGCACTCAAAAACCAGGTGCGAGTGGCACAAATGAAAAGATGACAGGTAAACTTAAAAACTTGTCTTGGATTATTGATACAGGCGCATTGAATCATATGATGGGAAGACTAGAAGGGCTTCTAGACGTGCGCAAGATGCCAAGTTGTCCTGTTGGTTTACCAAATGGGAATGAAGCATTTGCAACCAAGATTGGATCAGTTTGCCTTTATGAAAACTTTATCTTGAAAGATGTGCTTTATGTCTCAAGTCTAACTTGCAATTTAATATCTACGTCCCAACTTATTGATCATGAAATTGTCTTGTCCAATTCACAAATAATTTGTGTGTGATACAAGACTTAGCCTCAAGGACGTTGATTGCAGCGGGTGAGCGTCGTGATGGACTCTTTTTTTCCAAGGGATACCGAAAATAAAGGCCCTACAAGCTGGTGGAAATGGATCATTTGAGACTTGGCATGCAAGAATGGGTCATCCATCCATGAAGTCAACCATCATATTTTCTAACTATTGTTGATGATTTTTCCGGATAGTTTGGATTTATTTATTGGTTGACAAAACTGAAGTGACATAATCTTTTAAACAATTTTTTGTTACGGCTGAGAGACAATTCAATAAGAAAGTAAAATTTGTTAGAAGTGACAATGGAACAAAGTTTACTTGTATGAATGAATATTTTCTAGAAAATGATATTGTCTTTCAAATCTCGTGAACTGGGACACCCCAACAAAATGGGCGTGTAGAAAGAAAGCATGGGCATATTTTGAATGTGGCTAGGGCCTTACGTTTCCAAGGTAATCTACCTGACAGTTTTTGGGGGAAATGTGTTTTGGGAGCTGTTTATTTGATAAATAGAACTCCGTCTTTTATTCTGCGTGGAAAGAGTCCTTTTGAAGTCTTACTTGATGTAATACCCCCTCTTGACCATTTGCGTATATTCGGGTGCCTTTGTTATGCTCATAACCAGAAAACCAAAGGCGAAAAATTTGCTAGTTATAGTAGGAAATGCAATTTTATAGGATATCCATATGGCAAGAAAGGGTGGAAATTGTACGACTTGGAGACCAAGAAAATTTTTGTGTCACGAGATGTCATTTTTTATGAAAAAGAATTTCCCTTTGCCTCTGTGGAGCATTCCGTGCACCCATCTAGAGACAATCCCACTAGTATGCTCATTGATCATGTTGATGATTTTGAGAATATTGAAGCAAGGGGGTACTCACGATGAGCATATTAATGAAAAGCCTGACCAAGAGATAGGAGTGTTGTTGCCACAACTCTCATCTGATGCGACTCCCTTACTAGAAACGTAACCCCAGCAAGTCGAAGCAGGTGAAGAGAGAGAAGGTGGAGAAGAAGAACTAGGAAAGGGTAAACGTCAGAAGCATCCCTCGGTCTTATTGAAGGACTTTGTCATTCACACCATTCAGAAAACGAGTCCATCACGAAATTCATCTGTCTCCCAGCGCCCCTCAGTTACTCCTTATCCCCTTACACACTTTGTGAGTTGTGATAAATTTTCTGTGGGCCACAAAAACTTTCTTACAGCAATTACAACGGAACAGGAACCAGTACACTTTTCCGATGCAGTAAAGGTCGACAAATGGCGTTCTACCATGAATAAAGAAATTGAAGCTTTGGAAAATAATGGGACCTGGATAATCACTGATTTACCTCCTGGTAAAAAGGCTCTAGGCTACAAATGGGTCTATAAGATCAAATATCATTTAGATGGGACAGTTGAACGATATAAAGCTCACTTGGTTATTTTTGTCAATCATCAAGTGGAAGGCATTGATTACACAGATACGTTTGCTCCAGTTGCTAAAATGGTTACAGTTAGAACTTTCTTGGCAGTTACAGCCGTAAAGAAGTGGGAAATACACCAGACGGATGTACACAATGCATTCTTGCATGGAAACCTTGATGAAGAGGTTTATATGAAATTGCCTCTAGGTTTTCATGTGACACAACCAGGAAAAGTTTGTCGTTTGAAGAGGTCACTTTATGGTTTGAAACAGGTTCCCTGTTGTTGGTTTGCCAAACTGTCCGCTGCCCTAAAAACCTATGGTTTTGTTCAATCCTGTGCTGACTACTCACTTTTTTCATTCCATAAAGGTGAGATTCAGCTCAATGTTTTGATTTATGTTGACAACTTGATTGTTTCGGGCAATGATAAGCAGACGATTCACACATTTAAACACTATCTAAGCACATGTTTTCAGATGAAGGATTTGGGGACTCTAAAATATTTTTTGGGTGTTGAAGTTGCCTGACATTCCACTGGTATCTTCCTGTGTCAACGAAAGTATGTCCTGGATATTATCTCTGAAGTTGGTCTGTTGGGAGGAAAACCTGCAACGATTCCTATGGA
>JANVCL010000005.1:37428267-37442748 GCA_026546855.1 Erythroxylum incrassatum | reverse complement strand
GAGGATGTAAATCAGGTACTCAGCAGTCCACTAAAGGGGAGGTGAGCAACCCACCCTCAAAGGCCACAAGAGGCTCAAGAATATTGCTCCCACACTGCAAACCGTGAGATTCAAATCTTACACCTTAGAGCAAATCTGCCCTTTCAAAACTAACTGAGCTATTCCATGCGGGCTCTTGACACAAACCCTATTTCTACTTCTTGGTCACCTGCAGGAATTTAATTCTAAAGCAAACATGTGACCTGCAGAATCAAAAGTCAGTATTACTTACCACACGTTCGTGTATAATGAATACTCGGCAAGACAGTAAAACAACATAAGAAATGACTGCACAGGATGTACTAAACCTGAGCAGTTTATTATTAAATGACTGCACAGGATGTACTAAACCTGAGCAGTTTATTATTATTATACCTGCAGTCACGTGACCTTGTAATCACAAAACCACGTTCCTGCCCATGCCGCAGAAGGTATTGCCTCTTGGATATGCTTAAAGCCATGTTTTCATCGTTTTCCCGTCAACTTGCACGTTGTAGGACCCCTTTTAACCTTCAGAAAGGGAGAGCCCATAAATTACCTTTTTGTTAACGAAGTGATGGAATTATTCCTTATCTGCTCCAAAAGTTTCAATAACATTTGAATTCTCATAAAGAATGAAACCTTGAGCTCTTTTTCACAATGGAACTTAAAAAATGTTTAGCAACTTCCTTCTCAATCCTGACACCTACGTAACTACAGAATACTATTGGAGTAAAGACCTAATGATTGAGACTAACATTGATATGCTTCTACTGCTATTGAACTATACAAAGCTAGATTGCCCATGTACCTTTTACTGTACAAAAGCTAAATCAGTAATACAAAATTGGATCCAAACCACTTATTTTATTTCTCCCTTTATATACATATATATGTATAACTAGAACGCTTGACAAGCTCCTTTTTTTTACAGTTGCAGCTGTCGGTGGAGCGCAGATGGATTAAAGACTAGACACCCATTTCAACATTTGAGTGGTTCATCTCTCTCCATCAACAATTTCCTTAATTGGGAGAGCAGATGCTCAGTGCTGCAAGATAAAGCTCCTGCAATAGAAATTGTGAAGAAACATGTTCAAGATTCTTGATGAATGACAGAAGCAACAGTTTTAGCCCAGAATCTTAGGTGTTTTTTCATATCAGAAGCTGCGGACACTCTGGCCAGTCTTAGTTTTAACAGTGGTGAATCAGGTCTTTTTATTAGCCAAGCCTCTGACAAATATGGCCTAATAACAACTCTCTCTTGTTCAGCTTCTGCTTCTTCTTCTCTAAGTTTATCGTCCCCTTCAGCTACTGATCCACGGTCAATTGGTGACGAGTTGTTTATAGGTTTCTTGCACAATCCCAGTCTCTGCAAACCAGGGACTAAAGTGATCATTCTTGGACTTAAGTTTTCTTTGTTGAAGACAAAACCAAGATCCATGAACCCCTTAACTTCTTCTAGCTCTAGATCTTCCAAACTCCTGCAGCTCATAGATTTCTGCAGCCTCCCCAATGTACATGCTCCGCATCTAGTTCTCTTGGAACGTTTCCCAGCTGATGGTGAAGAAGAATGAAAACGAGCTCTGCCAGAGATAAGGTTGAATCTTGTTGGCCTTTCTCGCTCCTCCACTTCGTCTTTATCTCCTATTTTATCGGCCTCATCCTTGAAAACGATAAGAAAAATATCATAAAAAATACTCAGAAAAGAAGAAGCAAAAAAGCAACATATGTATATAAGGAAGTTATGGTTTTTATTACCAGTAGAGAGAGTGGAGAAGAGGCCGATGACGATGTCGTCTCATATTCAGGAGGCGATGAAGTAGCCAGTAAAATTTCATCATCTGGGGGAGTTAGTAAAGAGAAATCAGTTGATGAAGGGTATATCATAGACTCTGTGACGATAATAGCGGGTGGTATTTCAAAAACAGGCTTAGCCGACGGCTCTGAGGACAAAATGTCTCTGTGAAACCAAAGACTATCCATGAGTTCTATGAAAGGACAGAAATCAGCCATACGAGGGAGAGAGGCTCGTGAAAAACAATAAGACAAGATTCAGTAATAGTAGTAGTCAAGGTGGTGGTGGTGAAAGATAAGAGAGATTGGAAGGAATAAGTGAAAGAAAAGTCGAAAACAGCGCAAAGTGGAGGAACCTGGACAACTAAGGATGTTGTCGTAAGCTATGGATTCCTTTTAACTCCACAACTTTTGCTCCGATGGTTCTGTTCATGGCATTGTGTGTGTGTGAGTGTTGGCGGCTATATCCAATCATGTGGTGCCAATATGTTGGGGTCTACGAGGATAAACCCACCAAGGGTTGGTTTGACTCTTACAGGTGTTGTATTGTCTTTTGTCCTTTGTGTTGTGGCTACTTTAGGACAAAGTTAAAACGCGTTTTGCTCGTCTAGAATGACGCATCCTTTGCATGTTTCGGATAAATAAGCAAAGAAAAGAGACGGCAGACACAAATTTGGTAACTCTTTTGTCTTTTAGTACTGCATATCAAACAAAATTGATTTAAGCACTAGTGCTAAATATTATCTCATTCAGTATACACAAATTTTGATTGGTGGGATAAGAATCAAGCCTTTCTTCGCTACATTCGTAATACTCTACCTTACTATGAATCTACTGATGATGAAGTAAGATGACGAACCAATGTACATGATCAAACAATCTCACTTCAAGCTAGAACTCAGAAAGTCAGTAGTAATAACAATCTTATTTCAAGCTAGTAATATGACCTTGTGTCAAGCTCCAATTGCTTCTAAAGAAGTGTCATATGCTAATCTTAGCTATTGGTTACATACATACAGATTGTGAATATTGAAAAGATGACGATTCTGATACTAATAACAAAGTTTATATCCTTCGATGAAGAGAAGAGCTCATCAGAAAGTAATAAATTAGGAAGAAATATCCACTTTGGGCCTTTTTTTTTTCAATTATCAAGCTTTATTATGTTGAATGACTTATTTACGTTTAAACTTATTCAATTTTTAAAAGCTAGTCCTTTTAGTTATGGTTACAAATATTTTTATTTTTTAAAATATCTTTTGACATTAAAAATACTAAAATATTTTTTTTATTTTTGCTGAATGTTATATGACTCATTGTTAAATACTTGATAAAGTATCTATGATTATTCTTACCTTATTTCAATAAAAAATTATATTAAAATAATTAATAAAAAACTTAAAAAAGATTATTTTAATTTTATAAGTGTTCTATTGATAATTTAAAATTATAAAAAAGTTTTTTTAATTGAAAACTTATAAGAGAAAATTTTATATTTTATTCTTAATTAAGGTTGATAAATTAAACCCACTCTAATTTAGCTCAAATTAATAAAAAATTAAATTAACTAGATTTTGAGTTATTCTCAAGCTAGAATTTAGAAATACCATAATCTAAAGTTGATTCAATCAAACTTTAAAACGATGTCGTTTTCAGATTTTAGATCAATTGACCATTCAGGTGAGATCTAAGTCAAACAATTTGAGCCTGAACAAAAAAAAGTTTGGATTAAATCCGAGCCACCACTCTTTGTTTTAAATTATAAATATTTAACTCATAATTCACCTATATCCTAGTTAATTATTTGTTGTGTTTACGAAGTTGAAGGGAAACCTCCCTCTTCAAAGCCAAAAGATGATAGACTAAGTCCTCACACGAATTGTAACAAACTTTAATAAGAGACAAGATATTCTGTCCAATATTACTTTGTCTTATTCTATCTCATAAAATCTCAGCTATTTATTTTACGGGACTCACGCAAAATCTATATAAATAAATGACTAAGATTCATTGGATACAATAAAATACTATAATATTAGATAGGAGATTTGGACTCCTTTAATAATAGAGGATTACTCTCTTTTGGTCTACTAATTAGTCATAGATACCTATCCATTGATTAACGTATATGGATAAATATCTCAAGAAAGAGAAGACTTTGACGAAAGCTCACTATCCTACTTAGAATATTTGTGAGGAAGGCTATTTATTTTGGGGAATTAATTAGCATCACCTAACATTTGTCATATTGATAAAGTCTGACTCACTATGTTGTTGTTGGCACTATAAAACTCGTCAGCTATCAATTCATGCGAACATGCCAAGTTACTTCTTGGTCGGTGAGACTTCGAAACTGGTCAATTTGGACTATTAAAGACGTGGGGCCTGCTATTGACTAGAAATTAAGATATTTTTGTTACGTGCCTAAAAAAAAAAATTTTCGTTACGAACCAATTGTTGATTATGTGATTATTGTTTAGTAGTTATCGGTTATCGTTATTATTAAATAAGATATTTATTTTGTACATATAATATTCACTACTACTCACCAATTATTGGTGACAAAGTTTCATTGTGGACTTAGATTTTTTGTGTTTGTCGTCGAGAGGTATGATTCTATCAGTAAGTTTAAAGCTTATATGTATATGAATAGGTCAAAAACATAGGGGGGAAAAAGAGATAAATCCATGGAGATTTTGGGGTGAAAGTCCAGAACCTATGGAGACTCTTCAATGTCCTGTCTCCTGAGTTTTCATGATGAATAATGGGAACTATTTAGTGCACAAGCTTGAGGATAGTGAACTAGGTTTGCTTTTAGGAGATGATTGGATAAGGGAACACACGGACAAGATCAGGAACTCGAGGACCACTTGCAATAAGGTTTTGTGTGTGTTGAGGAGAGTAGACAAACAGCAATGGGGCTCCAGATGGTTGGGAACTCCACATCTATGGAAGCCAAGATCAGGTTGTTTAGTATGTACATCGTAACGGTTTATGGAACATAATTTCAGTAGACAATTTTGGACAAGCAACTAAGATACGAGTTTGAAGATGTCATTGTCCAAGCTCCCCAGAAGTTGGGAAAGGACTTGTTGAAGACTGCTAATGTGCGAATTAATGAGTTGTCCCAATGTGGCATGTTATAGACCAAATTAAAGCCTCCAACGACTCGTAGTGTTTGATTGGAAACTAGTTGAGGAATTAACTTGTCAAGATACTCATGGTAGTAATAAAGCTCCACAAAAATGGGACGGGAGCCTGAAATTAATGGATAGTAATTGACTAATAATTTATATACATCTGCCTAGAATAAAACCATCCTTCTGTGCAAATGCCCTAAATCATATGGACACTAAATCTGGAAGAAAAAAAAAGATATTAACCATTTTATCAATAAGAAAGATGAGTCATCCATCCTTGAGGTTATCCTCCAAAGCGGAAGTCTTGCAGATTGGGCATGAGTTCTTCATTGATAGCCATTTCTTGATGCAGCTTACATGGTATTCATGACCACAAGATCTCAAGCCCCCTTTATCATCCATGTTCTGATACTCTTCCTGCAATTTGCAACAACAATCCTTAATGGGGAATATGCGACAAAGGCTTAAGGACTATAACGAGTCGACCATTTTGAACTTCTAGTCCAATGCGATACTCTCTAACAGTATGTTTTAATATATAAAAAATCATACCAGACAGATCACACAGATTCCTTCTTTGTGATCTGAACAGTTCTGTAGTGTCACTATCAAGCATTTATCTATTGACTCTTCCGATAAGCCAGTGTTCACATGGCCAATCCTTTCACCCAGTGCCAGTAATTCCTGTTCAGGCCAGCCAGAAAGTTAATATCATGGTGTGAGACAAATGGCGTGTACAAAGAGAAATGAAAAGATCAAAGACAACCTCATAGCTCATGTTGTCTATGTCTAGCCTCATGTCCCTATGCTGATCAAACATATTTCTGGAGCGATTAAGTTGAGGGTGTTCCACAATCATTAAACCCTGTCGAACAAGAACATGGTCTGTAACAGCATGCCTCAGTGAACATTAATGATCGCTTGCACATAAATACAGAAATTGCTCATCTAAACAAATGTATGAATCTGCATCTTACTAAACATGTAGCTAGAAGAGAATGATATTCTTCTTAAAGCCCCTCCGGAGAGCTGCATGCCAATCTAGACATAAATAACTGAAATTATTGGTAAATACTAAGTACCTCTGAAGAAAATCGATCATGAAGAGCTGCCTCAATGGGCAATGATCGATATCTCTCATTTGAAACTCTCGATCTCCCATTCCTGTCACCACTTTGCCATGCTGGAGTGAATAACTGCCTTTGCTGTCTAAAAGAGTAACTCTCGGCCACCAACTCCATGTTATCATCCGAAGGGAAAATGTGTCCCAAGCGTGTACTACCCGAGGAAACCCGGAAACTTGGGCTAG
This sequence comes from Erythroxylum incrassatum, assembly GCA_026546855.1. Classification (NCBI taxonomy): domain Eukaryota; kingdom Viridiplantae; phylum Streptophyta; class Magnoliopsida; order Malpighiales; family Erythroxylaceae; genus Erythroxylum; species Erythroxylum incrassatum. Next base: position 37,436,487 of record JANVCL010000005.1, on the reverse strand, counting down.
ATCTTAGCGAGTGGCCACTCCGGATACTCCTCTCCGAACATCCGGAGGCAACATGAGGACTTAGAGAAGCAGAATTTCTTCTCGAATAGAAATCACGTTGATAGCCTCTCACTTCTAAAGGTGGATTACAAATGCTATTTCCTACAGGGAAGTAGTTTGTGCCACAACCAAAATCACCTACATCTGCATCCCACAAGCAAGAAACCTTAGAAATAAGAATTTCTATATGTAGGGGTAAAATTATATCTCAGTAACTAACCTGAATTTATAATCCTTCCACGAGGTGGAGACATTCTGGCATGGTTCCATTCATGTGTCGAGGCACCTGAACATTGCCCTTGAATGTCCAATGATGTAGGATGGTCAACAGGGTGGGTTGCAGAAAAAGAACCATTAGAATGAATAGCTGGTAAATTAGTAGCTAAGCTATATTCCATATCAAGTGCAGGCTTGCTTCGTACATTTCTGATAGAGCCCTCAGCCTGAAGTGAGAGATTGCCTCGATAGCTAGAGTTCATGGTTAATTGTTCCATAGGCATAAGTTGAGGATCTAAATTTGATTTCTCCTGCCGCAACTCCAGAGAAAGAGGAAGTTCAGAACTTCCAGCATCATTGTATCTACTTGTACTGCTTCTCTTAGAAGACGACGGGATTCCAGGACTTTTTCTCTTGTGAGGACCTCTTCCATTTCCCAATGTGAGATCAACAAAACCATCCTCAACATGATGGAAAGTCTGTCTGTGATAGTTGGAAGAAGACACAAGGTGTGAATAATTTTCTGGGAATATACAAAAGTTCCCAGCATATGATGAATGCAGAAAAGGGTTCCGAGGGACAGAAAGATCTGGCTGATGATATGATACTTCAACACCGTAACTAGAGGAGAAATAGCCATTCATCGTTGGTGCGGAACTCCAAGGAGGAGTAAAATGAACTCCATTAACGGACATATTTTCAACAGGATAACAGAGAGAGGCATTCTCTACAGGAACAGTCCTGGCTGCAGTCGAAGTCCACGAAAACTAAATTTAGTCCACAAAAGTAATTTTAACACATATAATCTGATGAGTAACATAAAGAACCAGGCCATAAGCATTACAGCACTGTAGCAAATGTCAAATATGCTAGGAAATAATATTTGTGGGGAGAGAAATCTTACAGAAAAAAAGTAGGTGAAAGAAAGTAGCAAAAATAAAAAATGTCATTGTTTGGACCGAGTGAAATTGATAGATGAACAATGATGGTCATCTATTAGAAGAAAATTTTACAGCTTTACTTCCTACACTTCAAATAGATGAGAATTATACTACAAATGGCGATATATATGAGGTTTCAAAATTTGAATCATTAAGGACTTAATATTGAAATTTCTTCCCAATCTGTACATGCTTACGGTGGGACTCACGAAAAACTTAATCCAGGTCTCTTTTTATCACCATTGTCAAACAATGGAAAAGGATTATATTCCACCATCTGTTCCCTTCACTTTTTTCCTCATCCTTTCTCCTCAATCAAAGCATGGTTTTAGTGTTCGTAACTATTTGACTTCATTGTTTCACAACTTTAGTTCTTCAATTCCAAGAGCTCAGCTCTCTTGATACAAATTTGGACTTAAATGAGTCTTAGGGAACTTAAAAGAACTAAAGTGCATTTATATTTTCAAGTTGTCCAAGAGCAAAATAATGATAAATCAAGATTTGAAAAGCATAACTGCCTATCCTTACACCCTTCTTACTAAATTATATTGAACCCAACCTTGCAAGTAAACAGATCATAGATTGATGAATAACAAATGCATAACAAATCATGTGAAGTTGCTGTACCCATATTGGTGTAAAGTTGTTCCATATGTGCATGATTCCAGTGCTGATCTTGTTCATTTTCAAAATTTTGAGGTGGGTTTAAGACACGTCTATGCTCCATAACCATATCACTTTTCGGCCAATATAGATTGTGTTCTGGAATTAAAACCACGACCTGCGGGACAGACAAGGAACAATAAATTACTCAAGTATGCATAAACATACTTCAATGTGTTGATATGGTTATTTAATGGGTTAAGGAGTATTATTAACTCAACAGAAAGTCTAGCAAGAAGCACAGAAACAAAAAACATGCGAGAAACATAGAAACAATCTTATTATCTGCTTGCCTCTATGATTCATATGCCTGTCAACAATTCTTGATCAGATTTAACTTTTAACTAATTTGGTATAGAATTACTTTCAGCATCAGGGAATTTCCGTCTTAAGTGTCAAGTTTGTAACCAAAAAATAGACAAATAGAAAAAGAAAGGACATCTTTAGGTTCAATGGATGAGGAAGGGGTTGCAACAGGTTTTGTAACCATTCTTTCTCTAACTTAAACTTCATTTCAACAATTGCAAACTTTTAGACATTCAATGTGCAACAAACATTAAGCCTCATACGATACTACTATGAAAGAAGATGCTTGAGCATATCCATGAAAAGAATAGTTTTATAACAAGATTTCAACTATTTACCAATCAAAACTTATGACAATCATATTTTCCTACATTAGAACTAGAAATGTTCTATTTATGCTGCAGACTTTTCCTTCGACTACTTATCTGAGTATGCTTCTACACCACTAGCTCTTTTCTTAGATACAGTATGACAAAAGTCATAATAATGTCTCCTTTCTCACCATCACCTCAACTGAACTTAGGTCAGTGATTCAAAATTCGTCACCTATAAGTAGCTCCTCCACCATACAGTGGAGGTGGAGGCCATCCTTCACATTCTGGAGCAAAGAAACAACGAAGACAAAGAGTGAAGCATTATATGATATTAAAAACTCGTGTACAACTCTTCACGGTTTCAGTTTAAGAATGAGAATAAGAAGCTGGATCATCAAATTGAAGAAGATTACCTGGGCGTGGATCATAAAAGCTCATTCAAACCGCTAAAAGAAGATTAGTGTAATCCTTTATGGATATTTATGTACCTAAGAATAAATAAAATACTTTTGTTCCCACACCAGAGAAGAAAAATCAAGCAAAAGGGAGAGTGGAATTCTTTATAGGGTGTATTATGGGCTGGGAATTCTCATAAGATAAAGCACTCACTAAAAACAGAAGAAAGGGATAGAAGTATCAAAAAATATGAAACATGAAACCACATCCATGGGAGTAATGCTCTTAGTATACTTTTTCTCAACACATAATAAATGAGGAGTATAAAGATAGTGTTGGAGAGGGATAAAGATTCCTAATTTCTTATTTTCTGGAGATTTATTGTGCTTTTTGCTTGATTCTTCTTTCTCTCATGTTTTGTTTGATTCTTCTCTCACTTTCTTCCTTTCTTATGCTTTTTTTTTCTTCTTCTAGAATTTAGGAAATATTACTAGTAGTGCCAAGCACGCAGTGTACATGAAGATCTTTCATTTCTCTCATTAATCAAGGTTAAACTACTTTGGACCATGACTGGAAAATTTCCCTTTCAATTTTACACTTCTCTTCCAAACTAGGCAAAGATACTGTCATCATAGAGCTTAGGAAGCAATTGTTCTATATCGGCATTCATCATAAAGGAATGCAGGAACCTGATATGCAAGGCCACCTATGAAGACCAAGCGATTCAATGCATGAGATTCAGAAACTCGATCAACTTCATATGTGAACAAATTTGAGGATAATTTCCGTATATTATTTCTCATAAATGGCAGAAATACTTATAGGGAAGATAAGTAATTGTTTTACAATTCAATCCCTTGATTATTGCCTAGAAAGAAGTAAATAAGATTCCATGAAAATAGGGACCAGAAACGGAAACGATATTTTAGGAAATAAACTATTGAGTAAACAAGGAAACAAATAAAGTAATAAAACTAAAAATATTCTTCCAACACTCCCCCTCAAGCTGGTGAATAGATGTTGATCAATCCCAACTTGCTGCTTAACACTTCAAATCTGACTCTGGTAAGTGCTTTTGTGAAAATATCAAAGGTACAATAACCTGTTGTAGACCTCCTATCAGTCACTGATCCAGCCCAATCAGCAACTGTGAATACTGCAATACTCCTTGTCTCGCTTTTCTTAAAGAATAATCCCTTTCTAGGAGTCATTTTCAAATACTTCCAGATTCTAAGTACTGCATCCATATGTTCCTGTAGAGGGTTGCTCATAAACTGACTAACCACATTTACAGAAAAACTAATGTCTAGTTGAGTGTGAGACAAATAGATCAGTTTTCCAACTAATCTTTGATATCTCCCTATATCCACTGGTGTGCCTTCTTCTTTAAGACTCAATTTATAAGTTGATTCCATGGGTGTCTCAGCAGGCTTTGACCCCATCATCCCAGTTTCCTGTAAAAGGTCAAGTGTATACTTCCTTTGGGACACTGAAATGCCCTTACTAGATCTGGCCACCTCCATCCCCAAAAAGTATCTCAAATAGCCCATATCTTTAACTTCAAATTCTCGGGCCAGAGCACCTTTTAGCTCCTTCATGCCTTCCCAATCATCACCTGTAATAACAATATCATCAACATAAACTATAAGAATTGTCATTTTACCACTAGTTAGTCGTCGAACAAACAAGGTGTGATCAGTTTGACATTGGTAGTAGTCAAGTTTCTTCATTGCCTTTGTAAATCTATCAAATCAAGCCCGAGGTGATTGTTTGAAGTCGTAGAGTGATTTTATGAGCTTGCATACCTTCTGAGGATGTGTAGCTTCTTCTAATCCCGAAGGTTTTTTCATGTATACCTCTTCTTCAAGATCACTATTGAGGAAGGCATTTTTTACATCTAATTGACATAATGGCTAGTTAAAATTTGCAGCTAGTGATAATAGAATCTTAATAGTATTGAGTTTGGCTATAGGTGCAAAAGTCTTCTGGTAGTCAATCTCATGCGTCTGTGTGAAACCTCTAGCTACAAGTCTTACTTTGTACCAGTTAATACTTCCATTAGGATTATATTTGATGGTGAACACCCATTTACAGCCAACCACTATTTTACACTGTGGTAAATTTGTTACTACCCAAGTCCAGTTCTTCTTGAGTGCATTCAACTCATCATCTATAGCTTCTCTCCACTTAGGATCCTTCACTGCTTCTTGGAAATTTTCAGGTAATTTTTCAGTAGATAACTGAGTCACAAAAGCCTTAAAATGTGGTGATAACCTGTTATAAGAAACAAAATTGTTGATTGCATGCTTTGTACAAGATCTTACTCCCTTCCTTAGAGCTATTGGCCATCCAAACTCCTCAAAATTTGTAGTAGGTTCTGATTCATAGTCTTGCTCCGGAAGTGTCATGGATTTTTCTAGTTCTACTGCACATCGTGCCTGCTGTTTACCTTTCCTCCTTGAGTAAAATTGTGATTGCACCTCAAGATTTTTGTCCTCCTGTTTGTCCACCCTAATTTCACTATCCTTCTCTTTATCACATTGATTGTTTTCTGTGCAATTTTGGTCAAATTTGTGACTGAAACTGGCTATATTAGTAGCTTCAATGGGAATGGTGGTGTCAAGATCCGGTATCTTAAGTCTAATGTTATCAAAATTGTGTGTTTCAGAGATGGTTTCATAAGAATTAGGTCTGGTTTGATCAAGACTATTGAAAACAGAGGTGTTTTTAGGAGAATCAGAGTTCTTCATAGGTCTGGTTGAGTCATGGCTAGGTGTAGAAGGCAGAATTTCTAGGTGTAGTGTGTCTGGTGAGCCATCACTTCCCAAAAAAAACCATTCACTCACTTCTCTCCCCCTGAATGGGTATTTTTGTATAATAGGCTTGCGTTTCAAAGAAGGTCACATCCAAAGTAACAAAATAATGCTTTAGAGTAGGAGAGAAGCACTTGTAACCTTTTTTAGTAGAAGAATAACCTAAGAAAATACACTTATGGGCCCTAGGTTCAAATTTCCCACAATGGTAATTATGCACAAAGGCAACACAACCAAAAATCTTTTGAGGTAGAGTATTAACAAAGGGAACCAAGGGATAAATCTCAAGCAATTTTTGTAAAGGTGTATGAAACCCCAAAATTTTTTATGGCATTCTATTTATTAAATAAGCCGAAGTGAGAATAGCATCCCCTCAGCAATGATTTGGAACATTTGTTGTGAGCATAATAATTCTAGCAACCTCAAGCAAATGTCTAATTTTTCTTTCTAAAACACCATTCTGTTGTGGTGTATTGGTGCATGAGGTCTGACGTATAATATTATTGTTGGTAAAAAATTGACCAAAGGATTGACTTAGATATTCTTTACCGTTATCACTTCATAAAATCTGAATTTTTGTGTGAAATTGGTTTAGTATAAAGGAATAAAATTCCTTAAATACTTGAAAAACTTCTGCTTTTTCTTTCAAAAGATATATTTTTGGTTTTGACCCTTGATAGCCCCTAGACATCACTATGAATGATGGAAAAAGGCTTAGTGGGTTTATAGGCTCGGGTTGTATAAGAATTTTTGGTGTGTTTAGAAAGTTGACAGAATTCACATTGAAGAAACATTTCCTTTTTTATTGAAAAAAGTAAGATATAAATGTTTGGTGTAAGATAAACTAGGATGGGCTAACCTATAGTGTCAAAGTGCAATTTCTTCATTAGAAGATAAAATAGCATAAGCTTTATTCCTTCTTGAGTTGCAAATATAATATAATCCATCATACTCCCTAGCATTGCCAATCCACTTTCCCGACTCCAAATCCTAGAAAACACAACTATGTTCTTTAGTAATCCTTTTCGGAGATAACAGATTACAATCCAAGCCAGGCACATAAGGAACACCACTTAAGGTCAATTTATCAGCAATGATAACAGTCTCAATCCCCTGAACTTTTAGAACATGTCCATTAGCTACCTTGACAGTCCTATGAACAGGGCAAGGTTGTACATCAACAAGCAATGACTTATCACAGGTCATATCATCATTAGCGCCGGAATCAACAATCCAAAGACCACAATTTGGGGTTTGAACCTCTAAAGCAGTACTAGTACTACCTGTTTGGACCACGTTACTTGTGGATACAACCTTTTCAGCCTTCAAATCATACTTACTAAAGATTTTTCTTAGCAATTCAACTTCTTCTTTGCTCACTGGTATGTTATCTCCCTCAGTCTTGTCACCACCAGTGGCTATGTCGCCTCTGTTCTCAGCTTTTGATATGTTTTTCTGATTTGAAGGTCTTCCATGAATCTTCCAGCATGTGTTCTTGGTATGTCCACCTTTTTGACAATGGTCACACCAAGGCTTACCCTATTTTCTCTTAGATTCTGGGCCATTTATTCCTTTTACAGCCATAACCGAAGATTTAGAGGGATTTTTATTGCTTGGAGTGCCTTGCACTAACATCTTTCTACTCTCATTTCACCAAATTAACTACCTCCATAATGGTTGGTAATGGTCGCATTGCCATGATTCTTCCACAATCCTCCTCGTAAATAGAGTTTAGTCCCAAAATAAATTCATACACCCGTTCCCTTTCCACAATTTTCTTGTAGCATGCCATATCTTCACTGCAAGCCCATTGGTGTGGGTCATAGAGATCCATCTGTTGCCACAATTTTACAAACGTGTTGTAATAACCAGTGACTGATTTCTCACCTTGTTTAATTTCCCTAAGAATTCTTTTGATCTGAAACAGAGCAGTAGTATTTTCTATAGTGGCATATGTCATTTTGGGATTCTCCCATATCTCTTTTGCAGAGGTTGCAAGGACAAACTGCTCACCAACTTCGAGAGTCATGGAATTAAACAACCAACTCATTACCTGGTTGTTTTCGGTCATCCACACCTCATATTTTGAGTCAGACACAGCTGGTGGCTCGGTTGTGAGATATTTCTCCTTCCCTCTCCCTCTTACGAACATAAGCATGTTGTGGGACCACTGTAAATAGTTGTTCCCATTCAGTCGATGGTTGGTTACCACCAACAGCTGCGTGTCAATGTTGTTTTGGGAAAAGGACGAGTTTCCTGTGTCGATAATGGTGTTCGGTGTCTCTAAGATGGATCCTTGTGGAGCGTTGCCTGACAAGCCAATGGCAAAATTTTCCCATGACTCGACGTGCCATGCTCCTATCGTCCCGAATGAAACCATCCTCCTCTGTGTTCAAATCTCTGATACCATGAACAAATTTGATGATAATTTCTGTATATTATTTTTCATAAATGACAGAAATACTTATAGGGAAGATAAGTAATTGTTTTACAATTCAATCCCTTGATTATTGCCTAGAAAGAAGTAAATAA
>JANVCL010000005.1:37410605-37426272 GCA_026546855.1 Erythroxylum incrassatum | reverse complement strand
AACTATAGCTTCTTGGCCCACATTTCGTGTAATTGAACAGCTTCACTTCTGAAGACAAGTAAAATGATAAAGAATACAAACAACAATATATATGTGACCATCAATGTGAAAGAGTAAAGGAAACAATTCCCCTAAAGGTATCCATTTTCATAAGAAGCAAAATCTTAAAGAATTTAAATTAGATTAGGCATAGAACGGGCATATGTTTACCCTAGATAAGTATAAGGATTCCTGGAGAGAACAGAAGCTTCAGATACAACCCCAAGGAAGACCGATTTGTAAGATGTCAGGAGAAGATGCTTATAAAGAAAATGTGACTCTCACTATGCAACTGTCATAAGTACTCAAGATACAAAAGAAATTGCCAGTGGAAGAGAGACAATCGAACAAGAACTCAGCCTCCAGCAAAAAATCCAATTGCTCCCGATCTGGCCAAGGACAACAACTAGCATGGTCTTGATTATACCTGCTGATGAACTACATCAACCATTGTAAAGCGATGTCATGCACAACCTTCTTGTCCCTGCTGATGAACTATATCAACCTGAATGAATCAGGCATTGAATAACTTACATAAGCATCAGAACCTCACTTTTACCTATTCGCACACCCAGTGTTCTATGAATAACTCATAACCAAAAAATGCTCATAAACAAAAGGTTCCTAATAGGTTTTAGTCAGTAATAGCTAATGGAACAACTGAGCAATGGATTCTATAGTCAACAGCCTCAAAGTCCATAAATGGGACGACACCATAGCAAAGGAAGACACTATATATAATTCTTGATTGTAGAATTATAGTCTTTAGTGCCATGAACTTCCCTCTCCCCATGGACATTTATATAACTCCACAGTAGCAGTAGATTGAACTACTCTATCCTGAGAAGGCATAGGATCTAATTTCAAATCTGTTCTTCAATTGCTCACTTGACCCAACAGTGCCTGCAACACCATTTGCAGTTTAGAACATATGGTAACCATTTCCCTATGATATTTGGACACGTTAAGAGAAGTCACAAAATATTATGGCTCTTAGAGAGAATTACCAAACCTTCTTTAAACTAAACCCAGTTGATGCTAAAGCAATCTAAAATAATCCGAAGATCTAAGAACAATACCAAAACAACCCCACACACCCAACAGACAGATACCTTAGAACAAAGTGAAAACGCAAAATAACACCTAGAGTTTTCTTAAATTCTCCGATAAACATGTTTGAAGCCAACATCACAAATAAAATGCGATTGATGGAGACTTCTTACAAGAAAAAAGAAACAAAAATTAATTATACACAAAATAAGGGATTTGACCAGGAAGAAAAGAACAACACTAACGCGAAAAATAAAACAAAATGTTCAAAAATAAACAAAAAAAATTATACTATAACATATAACGAGCAATGTACCATTCGTGAGAAAACAGAAGTCAAAACGGCGAAACAAACGGTAAAACAAACTATAATGCAGGAACAATCAAAACGAACGATCAAGACTAAAAGCATGAAATTGATCAACAAAATAACGATCAACGACGGATGATGATCAAAATCAACAAGAGAATCGCATGAATAATACACAAAATACAGATGTAACCCTGTGTTGCCGTAAAAAAAAATATTACCGAAGCAATAGATGACCGATCGGAAACGTACCTCCGGTAACAAATTGGCGTCTGTTGGGGAGAAAACGCAGCGTTTTCAAGAGAGAGAGATACTTAGAGAGGAAGAGGGATTGCTTGGAGGTGGGTTTTTATGTGCTTGGTTTTGCAGAAACGCTAGTCTGCCCATTGATAAAACTATTGATAATTGATTTGGTTGGTTATATTGATGGACAATTTTATTCATCCTTGTACAACCATTAGTTGTATTTTTAATTTTTTAATAACTTCCTAATTAAGTTACCTAATTTAATTTAAGTAACAGTTTTAATTCAAGTAATAGTAATAAAATAATTCAATAAATGATTTAAATTAATAAGTTAAAATTTGGGAGAAAAAAAATCTCAATTAATGTAAACTGAACTTATATTAAACTTATGATAGGAAAACTTAATATAAAAATTATATATAAAGATTAAGATTTTTTGTAATTGTTTATGTAATTTGTAAGCATACAAATATTCTAGTTCGTTAAGAGTGCTTATATTTTAAAAAATTGTAAAAACACATTAACCGCGCGTCCGTAAACGTTTTCCACGAAGGTCTCAAGAGATTAGAACTTATTTTAGACTGTTTTGAAAAATCAAATGAACCAAAATCAAGTATTTCACTTTTCTTTTATTTTTAAATCTTTCAAAAACGATCCGAGAAACCTAATAAGATGGATCTTACGTATTGCATATATTCTTTACTTTGTTTTGTTTGACGCGGAATTAGACGGAGACTAACCCTGAGTGAGCTGGGACGGTCCCTTGGCTTTTGCATGTAGGCTCTTAATTCTAATGAAGCGTATTCCTTATTTTCGTTAATTAGATACCAAATCTCTATTTTAACAAGTTAATTTTATAATTGTTTCCATGAAATTAATTTTCAGCTGAATCCTCATATATTAAATAAATAAAATTTGCATAATTAATAAATATTTACCACTTGTTTTATTTTTATTCTTAATTTTTATTTTCAAATTCAGTGAAGAAGTATTTAGATGAATTTTTATTTTGTTTTTTATATAATTATTAAAGTTTTTTAAAATCGATTTTGTTAGACTCTAACAATACTCGTGAGGGATAAATTGGGTGTTAATAAATTTAAACAAAATATTTACTTAATGTGTCAATGAGGATAATTTATAAAAAATGAAAATATAATACAAAATGATAAATTTCAACAACACATTTAAGCGATAATGTAAAAAATGTAAAAAAAAAGAGAAATGTAAATTAATTTATAGTAGTTGGTAAATAATCTTTGTTATATATATTTTGTTATCATTAAAATATCAATTGAAACCTCTTTGGTTAAACAATCTCCTTATTTTTTATAATGACAAAATATTTGTGATATTAGAGAGCAATAATTAAATTAAGCTTACAAACAAATGTCCATATTAAGATAATGATTAGCTCTCCTTAATCCTTGCATAAAACATAATTCAATATCAGGCAATTGAGGAGGAAAGCGAGACTTATTCGAATGATATAGGTCATCAAGATAGTGTATGATGATGAGTCAAGTTTTCCAGTAAGGTGATAATAACTACCAAAGAGCATCAGGTGGAGACCTATGCTGTAATCATAAGTTGGTAGCGTCATCATCCATAAGTAGTTCAACAATGTGACTAGGTAAAGTCTCATTAGAACCAATACCATATAGGGCCTTATATGGTAGTGAAGTTTGCTAAGGATAGTCAGCGATGTGGTTAAGTCATCAACCAATTAGTAACTTATACAGGTAAGAGTAGCAGAATTTTTTTTAAAAAAAGGAATTTAGATTAATCTCATCTCAAGCATGAAGAATTTGAAATTGTTGGAAGATAAAACTAAGTATTAAATCATAAGGGATATGTTATTTCTTTTTCTTAGTTTAATTGAAATGCACCATATTATGCATAATGAAGGTACTAAGATGAATGTGCTCTCCTAACATGATAGTAAATCCATCATATATTTTAAATATTAAATGACCACCGACAGGAATAACATTGAGATCACGAACATCTTTAGGTTTTCTAATGGTTTTTATACTAATACCTAACTTAAAGTTAAATTTGACTTTATCAGACACAAAGTGAGGTTGAAGTTAAAAGTTAGCATGACAACTATAAGAAGTAGGATTTTCAGGAACAGTAATGCCTAAAATCTCATTTATAAGATCACTAGTGAGATGTATATCAGACACCTTAAATTTTAGAGAATAGATGTGTCACCTTAAATTAATCAAAGTAGAAGGTTACAATAAAATAATCGAACACTTATTGGGGATGACATGACAAGTATCTGTAAGTAGGGATTCTTGGGGTGTGATCCTCTGGCCCCCTTATTTTGACCCTATCCTATCTCTTTTAATCTAAGACATCTATTTAACTGAGGATTCCTATCCTTAATCAAAGAAAAATCAATGTTTTAAAAACTAGACCAAAATTAAATTAATAAGATAAAAGATTTAAGGTTTAAAATATTTAACTTGTGTTAGACCTTGATAAAACCAATATATGGGAAAGATTGAACAAATTTGAAGACTTTTACATATCATTAAAGAAGAAGACTATCCGTTGCCATCAAAGAAATTGAAGTTTAATTAAAAAAATAGATTGTTAAATAAAAATCAACTAGTTTATTCTGGTTTATAAAAATCAATTAGTTTATAAAAATTGGTTAATGAATTAATAAATTTTAAAAAATTAATAATAAGGGTTATTAAAATAAGTCAAACCAGAAAGTTGGTATGTTCAAGATTTTTACTATTAAATCGATCAAACCAGTTCAATTTCTAATTATTAGGAAAAACTATATAAGACTATAGGCTTTGAATTATTTTAGACAAGAAGGGAAATTACACGGGTTTCATATTACTCATGTGATACATAATCGAAAAAATTAGGAGAGTAGATGTCAAAATACTTATCCTTACAAATAGAATGATGCATAAGAGGTAAATGAGTCTGTGGATCTTTTTTAAATTTTCTTAGTCTAACAGGGATGGAGTAGCCCTACCTTAAGTGAGTGAGTGTCTTAGACACATGATTATGATTCTTTGTAGTTCTTGACACGAGAGTAATGTGAGGTATGTTAAAAATGGAGACAAAGATCGAACAATGAATGAAAGAGAATGGCTACCAATGATATAGAGTCTAAGGCCACTAGCAGGAAAAACAATTTCATAAATTCAAGCTTAATAACTTTAATTTCAATTCAAACACAACAAGTAAGGTGTATTGTGAAGGATAATGTAAAACAAATGATGAAGTATGTAGCATTGATAAATAACCAAAATCAAATTATTTTGAAGAAGTAAAAAATGATAAAGTGAGATGAAAAAATTCAGAGACATCTGGAAAACTAAAGCAAGATACAAAATGGATTCAATTTTAAGTGAATGATTTATAATTGTAAAAGAAATATCGATTTCTTTAAAAAGGTTTATGTTGTAATCATTCAGTTAGATTATAATTTGATTACTTTCAATAAAGTTGAAAGTAACAAAAGCTCAAATACATTCCTAATTGAATAAAACCATTAGTTTAACAAAAGATTGCACAAATACAAGGAATTTCAAAAAAAATCCCAAATTTCATGAGGCAAAAATGCTAAAAAATTCAATTCAATTAAAATTAGAACCAATCTGATAAAATTGAGAATTTGATAACCTCAAATCAACCTTCAATTTCATTAATAAACCATTAATATAATAAGTTAATTAAAGGTATGCAATCAATAGAAAAATCTCCACTTCTAAAAGCATAACTCTCCCAATTTGCAATTTGATTCGATCTGAAATTAATCTCATAAAACTAAATGCATAAACATGTTTAAAGTATAAAATAGGGCAAATTAATCAACAATAAAAGAAGGATTCAATGATTTTTTAAAATCTTTAAAATTGAGGAGATCAAAGTTGGATGAATTGTAATTGAATGTCAATGGAGCTTGGCCTTATGGGTGTAAAGGAGTTTGTTAGAGTTGAAGATTTTATCTAAGACTCACTAAGAAGAAGGAGAAACTCTAGACATGGAGTTGTTGCCATAAATGAGGAAGGCATCACATGAGAAGTCATTTGAGTTTCTACTTCTTCAAAAGTATTTTAAGCTAACTGAGTGGAGAAGAGAAAATTTTCAAAGAGTTAGAAGGAGAAGAAATCCTATTGGTCACCAAAGAGAGGCTTGTGGTTTATATTTGTTTCAGATATGAGAGATAAAGCAATAACAAAGAGACAAATGAATAGTGTTGCTCAACCAATATAATTGACCAAACAATTGATAAGCTCATTGGAAGAAAATTTTCTAAGGAACAAGGTGATATTGGTTGATCACATAAAGATATTGATAGACTAATGCAAATAAGTGGTCGACTAGAGGAGTGATCAAACCAAGAGAAAACTCACTAGATATGAAAATTTGATTATTTTTAGAATACTAGTTGACTATACTAAGATATTAATCAACCAATATGACCTGATGACTTAAAGAACACATTTAAAACTCAAATAAAACATTAAAACACATAAAAATTCATGGCAATGTCAATCAAAGTCAATTATTATCACAAAATGTGAATTTAATCACATAGAATTTCTATCAATTATACTCAATTCTCTTCTAATTGTGAAAAATCTAACTTCACTTATAGGTCTAGTGAGATTATCAGTCAATTGATGTTGTGTATCTATAAATTCTAACTCAATATTTTTCACTCATACATAATCTTTAAGTCTAAGTACTAAGGTCTATACTATAATTCTTTTTTTAGATTAATCCCTTATTCATAGTGCAAATCCAATATTGATCACTAAGGATTTAGACTTAAAATAACAAATAACCATAAGATGTGACAAATTTCTTTTTAAAAAATAATAATTACCTTTTATTAAACATTACCTTTGATATAATTTGCACGATGATTCTTTTTGAATTTTCAATCTATTGGAGACATCTTATCCTTCTCATCCCCTTTACTTGGTTCAATAATTGGCTCTTATAAAAAGTCTTGGTGATCATTCTTGTTCTCTTTAAAGATTAATTTATGCATATCTTATATAAATATCTTTAAGACTTTCTTGGAAGCAAGGTGGTTAGATTAAAACTAATAAGTACAAACTTTTTAACGACAATGCTAAATTCATTCACTACGATCACTACTATATACAAATTATTCTTCTTTTACTTAGGGTCTACAAAATAAGGCAATCAATGTGCTTTAGATATCTAAATAAGCTTAGGTCTTTGATTGTTAATCTCTTTATTCCTTTCAAGCAACACTTTTAAGAGTTTACTGGTCATTCATTGTTTGAGGAAATAACATATATCAATATGTCCATATTTACCAAAAAAAAAACGACATACCACGTTACATGAATAATACAAGTTGGTGCTATGATAATAAACTTTATAAATTTGGTACATGAATACATTTCTTGTTCTTCTATATGTATATGAATAATGGGGATCTCCTTTTAGATATTAAAGAAGTTGAATGTGTTAGTGTTATGATCTAGAAGCCAATTATTAGATGATTGTATTCTAACAGTTATGTTCATGAATTAGATGGTTTATATCATTTTATTCCATAAGTTTTCATTATGTATGGATTATTCAATTGAGGACTCAGATTGTAGAACTCTGTAATGAAAAATAATGATTATTTTAAAATGTCATTAATCTTGGTAATTAACATGGAATATTAATTCACCACTAAAAGATTAGTGTGTGGAATAAATTATGGTGATGTTCTACAAACCATTCGATAAGGAGTTATCGGTTTAATCACGAAGATACATAATGGAGATTATGGCATTCGATAGACCCTAAATGAAACATTATTAGGATTGTGTTTATGCCATTAATGTTTCAAACGTGTCTTGAATTTTATGGCATGAGATGTTCATTTTCTTACATGAAAAATGTGTATTTGTTGGCATATCCAACGCTAACGTTGACAGGTAGCTATACAGATAATGCCACAGTATGCGTAACTTGTGTAAAGGATAAATGTTCATCAAGAATACTGTTGTCCCTTGTATATGATACGAGTGACAATGTATATGGGGCCTTGATAAAATAATATTGTATGCATGCAATACGATTAAGGAGTTAATCATATTTACGATTTACTTTGGAAATCAAGAAATAATAAATTGGCAAGAATGACATATTCCAATCTTACATTTATTTAGGATATTATGAGACAAGAGAATTGACACAGGGAATTATTGCTTCGAGATTGTGATTTGTATACGATACTTATCATTTATATCATTTAAGTAATTATAATGTATTTTGCTAGATACCGTTTATGATGTATAGACTTAAAAAGAGTTTTAATTCTATTGTCAACATGACATAGATCCCAATGGGTCACACCAGAAAAGATTTGATTAGAAAAAGAAAATTATTATAATATATCATATGGAGATATGAATATGACGATAAAATTAATTATAAATGTTATAATTATTTTGGTCGTCATATGGTAATAAAATAAATGTTATTAGATAATAAATTTATTTGATATGTATGACATGTCATATAAATTTATTGCTTAACAAAATAATGCATATAATTATATGGTATAATTATATGGCAATTGGGTCAAATGTTTAATTATTTTGAAACATGAGATAAATGACAAAGTGTCTATTTAAATGAAAATTTGCATGGCCAACCTTGTAAGAATATAAGGTGTCCATGAAATTAACATAAAGATGTGTTTAAAGCCTAATGACTAAGTTATCCTTTCACTTTGTTTTCTTGGATTTATTTACACAAATGCATCTTAGACAATTAAAGAGGCTTTTAATTAACCTTAATTTGTCCAAAAAGAAATAAGACTTTCAAAAATTTTGGGGAGTTCCCAGCTGCTGTCATTTTGCTTCTTCTCTCATATGGTTTTAGCCTTTTCTATTCTATTTTGTCTTCCTCCAAGATGTCGATTTTTACAAGACCAAAAAAGCTTTGCCATTTAGCTTATGTGTTGAGCAATCAATCACCCATCCTTTTGTTTATTTTAGGGATTTTTAGGATCAAAGATAAGCCATTAAAATACCATCTAGCATTCGGAAACATTGGGCTTTCTAATCGATCTTTGGTGGAAACCTTAAAGTGCATCTCATTTGGTGTAAAGGAGGTGAAGTCGTGAGATATTTTGATTGGTTTGGAGACCAAGGTCAAGATATAATGGCTTATTTGCTTTGATATAAGCTATTTTGGTTTATGAATTGGTTATAGGATAAGAGCTTTTCCTTCTTGTTGGTTTTTTTAAAAAATTTAATCCACTTGAAGCCTTAACAAAACTAACATAATGCTCTTTTTAGGTAGTGAGGAATCCTAGCATAATTTTATGTATAAGGTATGTTTCTTTAATTAATATTGACAAGGATTATCAATATATGTCATGACATTATGCTTAGCATGAGGACTAAAGGAGTATAAGTAAGATTGCACGCTCTTATGTGTTTTTACATAGAAATTACGCTTATTCTTTCGTAGAGAGTGTTGAGTTCTAGGCCTAGATTGTGAGCCATATATAAAGCATAAAGCTT
Source organism: Erythroxylum incrassatum (assembly GCA_026546855.1). Taxonomy (NCBI): domain Eukaryota; kingdom Viridiplantae; phylum Streptophyta; class Magnoliopsida; order Malpighiales; family Erythroxylaceae; genus Erythroxylum; species Erythroxylum incrassatum. The sequence goes on along the minus strand of JANVCL010000005.1, from coordinate 37,417,083 downwards.
GCTCTTAAAATGAGCCCTAGTGGATATATCATGTGCATATGATTTATACGTATACTTAGGCATGAATGCTCAATACTCAATTGTCACCTTAAGTAAATGTTGTTCACTATATAAATACTTTCCCTTGATAAATAAGATTTAGGTATTGAATACACTCTCATACTTATATCCAATCTCATGCATTTTATTAGGAAACTTTTAAGCTTCCTATATGCTTTCAAGTTTCTCACTTCCCTAAGTCTTTAAGGGAATTGAACTCCTTTTTCAACACTTCATTCTTATGCTTTAAGGCATATAGGTTATGATTATCAACAATGACTAAACTCTTGGATACTTTAATATTACGCAATTTAGTCTTCATTTTTTTCATTTTTCTTTATACATACATCTAGATTCTTTTATGCCTCTTTAAGTTTATAAGGTAGATTCTTCCTTTCATGCTCATAATTTCAAGGCTCTCAACTAGTTCATTATATGAAAATCACTAACATTATTATAAGATCTAAAGTTGGAGAGTACCTCATCATCAGCTTTAGTTACAAAGCATATATGAGCTACATACCTTTTAATCCACTCTCAAAATCACTTTTGTCATGCTAAATGGAGGCATTAAGTGCCTTATTTTTCCTGTTGACTTCTCCTTCTTATCGTTTCTCATATTTATCAATTTTCTTAAGGAGGGAGGATTAAGACTTCATATGTTTGAGTTTCCAACATTCAAAATAAATAATATTATTTGATTTATGTTTTGAATCTATCTTACACTTTTGAAGTCATTTTTAGGAGTTCTTTTTCATTAATATTTCTTTAAAATTTTCAGTGATTAGGGCAATAGCTTCCCCATCATTTTCATTAGTTAATGTCTCTTTCTTTTCACTCGATTCTTCCTTCAAGACTTTGAATACTAGGTTCTTTTTTCTAAGCGTTATTTCTTTTTGCATCTTTGAGCCTCATATGAGAAGAGATTTAATAAGCTTCTTCAATGTTATTAAATTACTAACTTCTTGTGCAACCATCACGTTAGCTTACTACATCTTTAGAAGTAATCTAAAAAACTTTCTTACTATTTCAATATTAATACAACTCTTTCCAAGACTTTTAAAAGTATCAATAATATCAATTAATCTAGCGTACATGCTAGATATACTTTCGTCGTACTTCATTTAAAATAATTTATATTAGTGTGTTAACATGCTAACTTTGCTTTCCTTTGCTTGATTTGTTCTGTCATAAATAACTTCTAAAGTATGCCAAATTTAATGATCCATTTTACACATAGAGCTCCCATTGGATTCATATCTTCTTAATGCAAAAAATAAAATGTGGATAGCCTTGCCATTCAAGGAAAATAATTTCTTGTCTTAAAGATTCCATTACTTTTTTTAGCTTAAGAACTTTTTTATCATCTATAACTTTAGTAGAAATGAACACATCACTCAAAACATTTTTTCAGAAGTCAACATTTTTTACTATTAAGAAAAATTTTGTCGTTGTTTTTCAATATAAATAGTCATTTCCATAAAAGAAGGGGGCTTTACTAATGTTTTGTCCCTTTTGGTTGAGTGATTATGATGATGTTAAATACATAATTATGATCTTTACTATAGGATTTTATTTGAAATGCTAACGTAGTGGACCTGCTCTGATACCATTTATTAGTCCCTAATAACACCTAAGAGGGGGTGAATTAGGTGATAAATTTTAAACAAAATATTTACTAACTTAGTGTATTAATAAGTGCAATTTATAAATGATTAAAAATAATAAATTTGAGCAATCACTTAAGCAATAATGTAAAAAAGATAAGGGAAGAGAAATACAAATTGATTTGTAGTAGTTCGAAAAAAAACCTTTTCCTACATCCACTCCTAAGACTTTTGGAATTTCACCATGACTATTCTTTCAAGATGAATAATCTTTGTACATCTTTTCTCAATAAAAAGGAACCCTTTAATAGTCTTTCTTAATAGTGAAGAAGTACTTTAATGCTACTTGGAATAACCTCAAGTACAACACCCCAATAAAAGCTTATAACTCAAAATATCATACTTTATCACTTCGATAAAATAAAAAAGACTCACTCATATAAGATGAGAAAATAAATATTCCAATGCTTGATAAACATTTACAAATATTGTATAAGACAACTAAATACTTTTTGTCACAAGAACTAATGAGGAAGTGTGTATTTATAGGATTCTGGAACCCTTACTAGTTCCTGAAGCCAAGTTAGCGGTTACAATGACTAGTTTCAACATATCAGTCAACCATTAGGTCGTATTGATTGACCAATGTGCATTCAATGCATAGTATCAGTAGTCGTTACACATTGTTTGATTAGTAGAGCATGTTGGTTGACAAATACGTCCTTTAAAGGGATACTAGTCGACCAATGTGTTTACAAACACTCCTGTTACAAATTTAAATTACATTGGTTGACCACTTACCTATATGAGTTAACCAATTCTCCCAAAAAATATGATTTTACCAACTTTAAATGCTTAAACTTAATTTGTTTAATGCAACTACAATTAAAACAAACTTTTAAAATATCCCCTAAAGGGTGTTTCAAAGATCAAGAGACTTTCTTTTAAGAACAAAAGTTTGATACCTCTTAATGAATGAAAAGACTCATGTAATAAAGTAAGGTTAAATGTTTATATATTATAAGCCTTTAAAATTACCAAATTAAAAAAATGAGATTACAATTAACAAGACAAAACATAGAATGACCTTGAAGTGTCTTAATCTTCTTTCATTATTAACTTGATCAACTCTTCGAATGTTGCAAACTTCAACTTTTTTTAATCATCCTTATGAAGTATTTTCTTGAGTTATACATGATTACATCTTGGTTTTCTATAATTTATTATCAAGATAACAAACTTATTAATAGTGCTTATATTTTTTATCATCACAAAATTTTATCATAAACTAAATATATTAATTAAATATAACAACAACAATCACCTAGTAAAAATCTCACTGATACTCAGGATCTAAAGAGGTTCAGTTGTACACATCCTTACCTCTAACTAGTAGAGAGATTGTTTTCGAATAACCAACATGAAAAAATTATAATAAAATATAAATATAAATATAATAATCATAATCATAATATAACAATCATAATCATAATCATAATAAAATAAATAATATTTATTAAATAAAATATATAATGAGTAATAAACTAAATAATACGATAAAGATAGACAAGATAAAAAAAAGACATTACAATAATAATAATAATAATAATAATAATAATAATAATAATAATGTTTAGGTCAAATCACTAAGAGGTAATTATACGTATTTGAATGTTTAGGCTAAATATGAGAGGAAAATGCTAAAAGTCTTGTGAGAATGACAAAGATCTCTTTATATGAAATCCTTTATCTATATCTTAGTATGCCAAAGTTTTCTATTGCAGGTTATGTCTTAGGTAAGTTCTAGTAAAGCAATATCATTCTTGATTACCTTCCCTCATTTCTTCTTAAGCCTCCCTTTTTTCCTCTTACAGTCTTTAAGTATAATCTTCTCACATCTTCTCACTAGAGCGTTTAAGTTATGTCCTCTTAATTTTTCAATAGTATTAGTCAACTTTAATTTTTCTCTTACCATTACATTGTTGACCTTATCTCTTATAGTAAGGTTGCACATCTAACATAACATTCTCATCTTCGCCACCATTAGCTTATAATTATGCACCTATTTGATGGGCCAAGACTCTGTCTCGTGACTGACCTAATCGTTAAATGATAAAATTTACCTTTAAGCTTAAGTGGTATCTTCTTGTCACATAAAAATCCTTATGCATTTCTCCATTTAAGTCACCTTGATCTGATACAATGAACTAAGTCTTTATCAATCTTTCCATTTCTTTAGATGATAGATCCTAAATACTTAAAACTCTCCTTTTTGTGGTATAACTTTTGAACTAATCTTTATATCCATATCAGTAGCCACTCTATGTTTTAAAAAGTTACACTCTATATACTCAATCTTAGTCTTAATCAATTTAAAGCCCTTCGACTCTAACGTATCCCTCCAAAGTTCAAGCTTGACATTGGCACCCTCTTTTATCTTATCCACTAAAGCAATGCCATCAGCAAATAGGATACACTAAGGCATATCCGCTTGGATATTTGTGGTGAGCTCGTGAATCAATATTGCAAAAAAAAGGGGCTTAAAGAAGAGCCTTGGTGTAGTCCAATGTCGATAGAAAAATGCTTCGCGTCTCCTCCTATTGTCCTTACTCTAGTTTTTACACCTTCATACATATCCCTAATACATGTATATAGGTCATAGGAACTCCCCTACCTTTTAAACACCTCCACATGATTTTCCTATTCACCTTGTCATACGTCGTCTCTCTTAAATCAATAAAAACCATATGTAGGTTATGTTGTCTTTCTTTGTAATCTTCTAAGAAGATGTAAAGCTTCTATGATAAACCTTCATGATATGAAGTCAAACTGGTTTCTGGGATAAACGCATCCTTTCTCACCCTCTTCTCAATCACCTTTCTTATAACTTTATGATGTGACTAAGTAATTTGATGCCTTTATAGTTGTTACAGCTTTGGATGTCCTCTTTGTTCTTATATAAAGGAATTAACATAATAAATCTCCATTTATCTGATATTTTGGCAGGCTTAATGATCACATTAAAAACTTAGCTAGCCAAGTAAGACCCTTTTCACTTAGGTTTTTTCATACCTCTATGAGTATTTCATCAGGCCTTACTACACTTTCACTCCTCATCTCCCTCAAAGTTTTTTTTAATTTCTTCCCTTGTAGGCTGCCGACAACAAGTAAAATTATGATATCTCTCGAACATGCTAAGATCACCTAAATAGATGTTATCCTTTATGCCTTCATTTAAAAAGGCTATACAAGTAACTCTGTCATCGTCTCTTGTTTTCAATATCAACTATGAGCATCCACCCTGCATCATTTCAGCCATAAGCACCCACCTTGCATCAGCTATCAGAAAAGTATCTCGCTTTTCGTTACCTAGCTCTCGCTAACTCAAAAATATCCTTTTCTCCATCTTTAGTATCCAATCATCAGTATAATTTCTTGTAAGCTCTACTTTTATCTTCTTAGATTATCTTCCTCACTTCTTTCTTTGCCAGTTTATAACTTTTTCTATTAACTACTCTCTTTACCACTATGGTACTATCCAATAGAGTTTTATAGGTAGTCTTGTTGATCATAACCTTTTCTTGTATATCTTCATTCTACCACCAAAACTCCCTCTTACTACCCCTAAATTCTTTAGAAATACCTAAGGTCTTCGTAGTTGTATTTCTTACAAGAGTTAATACTCTGTCCCAAATATAATTCACATCTGATTTCAATTTCCATTCTTCTCTATATTTTACTCTATCTCTAAATTGTTTCACCGTATCCCTTCTCATATTCTACCATTTGATTTTGGTACATCTCCTAGGACTTTTCTTCTTCCTCCAGTCCTTAATAATAAGGTCCAAAATCAACAATCTATTATGAGTTGATAAGCAAACATTATATATCACCTTACAATCCTTGCAGCTAGGTCGATCTCTTTGTCATATGAGTAAGTACTCAATTTGAGTTTTTGTGATTTTGTTATTAAAAGTCACCAATGCTCCTCATTTTTCTTTAAAAAAAAGAGTTAGTTATTACTAACTCAAACGCTATCGAGAAATCCAACAAAGTAGTCCCACTATCATTCTTTTCAATGTACTCAAAAGTCCTTGAGTCCATGAATATACTTTTGAGGTTACCCTTATAAGACTATTAAAGTCTCCTCCTAGACTAACTCTCTCATTAGGGGGGTCTGCTGAATCACCTCATCCAGTTTAACCCTACTTAAGGTGTATAAGCACACATCACATTTAAAACAACACCCTTCATCACAATCTTATTAACTATTAATAAGAAATACAGATAATTTAATTTAACCACCGTACATTAACAAGCTTTAGATGCAAAAATAAAACCACCTAGGTCAAAGTTGGATTGTCTTTTGCTTTGCTTATCATATTCAACTATTCCCCTCTAAATGCCCAGATAATGTCTCTTTACCTCTAAATAAAAGAGATGATAGATACCAAAGTGCTCAATTTTGAGATTTTTTTAATTCAGTATCTAAACTTTGAAAATATTCAATTAAGTAATAAACATATTGTAATCTTAACACTAAGTTCAAAAGGTCAATTATGTTAATATTTTGCTAATTTGACTAACACAATCTTTTTTTTCTATGACATGCAGGTGTATACATGAAAAATTAATTACCAACTAATCATCTGAATGGACTAAAACAACCATTCTATAACCTGTTTTGCTCACTGAGTTATGTGTTTTAATCTATGATGATGGTCAATTGACGATTAATTTTTTATGTGAATGCTTACGTGTCATACACAAAAAATTCCATTAGCCAAATTAACAAAATATTAACCAAACTAACATTTTGAATTAAGATGTTA
>JANVCL010000005.1:37390380-37410345 GCA_026546855.1 Erythroxylum incrassatum | reverse complement strand
AAATTTCGGGTAATTCGGGCCGGGCCCGAACAGTGAAAATCCGGCCCGAATTACCCGAATGCTCACCCCTACTTACGTGTCATACACAAAAAATTCCATTGGCCAAATTAACAAAATATTAACCAAACTAACATTTTGAATTAAGATGTTATGGTTATAAAATATTGATTACTTAACTGAAAAATTTAAAAGTTCATGTACTGAATTAAATTTTTTTTAAATTAGTCACTTTAAATCTATCATCAACTAAATAAATACTACCAAGTGTTTCAAGGGGCAATTCAATTGGTAGAGCAAATGTTACCAAATGTCTTACTTAAAAATATATGCTGGCATGTAGTTCTAATTTACTTAAAATTTTAAAGATAATAATTAATTAAAGATAAAATTATATTAAATTTATAAATATTAATTGAGTTTGTCATTAATTTTAAATATTAAATTTATTAAATAATTTATTTAAGATATAATTTATAAATTATTGTATAATTTACTCAAATTTACATTTAAACATAATAATTACAAATTTTATTATCAATATTTATTAGAAGAATTAAAAGTTTAATTTTACAATAATTTATTGGAGATGAGAAAAGAATATTTGATTCTTGTAGGAGTGGAGTGGGATATGTAAGACCTTAATAATATTTATCATGAAAATAAAAAAATAATGTGTTTTAAATTCTTTATATCAAATGGAACAAGATGGAACCTAATAAAGTTTTCATCGAGAACAAGCTCACTCGACCGCGACCTTCGCAAGACGGAAAGGAAGGTAACTTAAGTTATTTTTTAAATTTAATCTAAGTTGTCTAGGTAACGGTTGGGAAGAGAGAGATAAAAGGAAAAAGAGAAATAGTGGATACAGGCTTTACCCTGTAACTGCAACGAGTCTATTACCATATCCTTCCTGGTCTTGAAAAGTTCAATCCGCAGCGTTTCGCACCTGCTACTTCTTTCTGGCTGACCCAAACAGCCTCTGAAAACTAGAGAAGCAAAGCGAAAGAGTGTCAAATTGATTCTGAAGAATCAACGAATCTGACCTTTTTGAAGCGTTGAAAGAGCTCGGAAGATGAGCGTGATCGACATTCTCACGAGAGTCGACGCGATCTGCCAGAAGTATGACAAGTACGACGTCGAGAAGCAGAAGGATCAGAATGTCTCCGGCGACGATGCGTTCGCTCGCCTCTACGCGGACGTCGAGTCCGATGTCGAGACCGCACTTCAGGTCACTCCTCGATCTCCATCTGTTTTAATTCTCCGGCGGGCCGCTTTTCCGATTTGTTTTCTGCTTAGTTTAAATGTGTGGTTTTGGCAGAAAAAATGGCCAAAAGTCTAGTAGTTGTTTCCGAATTCGGAGAATTAGTTCTAACGATCTTATTTAGTGCTTTCTTTTGAGTAATGAAATTTACAGAAAGCGGAGCTTGCTTCGAAGGAGAAAAATAAGGCATCGGCAGTGGCTTTGAACGCGGAGATTCGTCGAACCAAGGCTAAATTGCTAGAGGAGGTTCCTAAATTGCAGAGATTGGCAATTAAGAAGGTGTGTTTGCGATTTCTTAGAATAGCTTTGCTGAGTTCATTATTTGCCATTTTTGTTGTCCATTCAGCTTAACGAGTTAGAGGAGTCGCTTGGAATTTATTTTTCAGATGGATTTTTATTGTTTCTGCGTTTGGGCTTTTTGACGAGGTCTTTGATTTAGATGGCAAAAGGGGTGATTTGTAGTTAATTATTTTTTTAATTTTGGAAGAAATGTAGTTGGGCTGTTGTGATAGTTTGCTATCCAATTAGAATCACTTTTCTTTCTATCCTTAGAAGATTAAATTATCGTCCCTTATGTTGAATTTTTTTATATATGTTGCTTGAAATCTATGTTCAAGAAAGCAATGAAAATTTGTTCTTTGTGCTTGTCTTTTGTCCAAATGAAACTTCAAAGGATTGTTTCCTTCCCCTATTTTCTATCTCCTTTAGACCTCTTAAATTGACTACTTTCTGCCATGTGCAAGTTGATTAACACAATCTATTGGCAGGTTAAAGGGCTTTCAACAGAAGAACTTGCTGCCCGCAATGATCTTGTCCTTGCATTGCCAGACAGGATTCAAGCCATACCAGATGGGGCTGCAGCAGCACCAAAACAGACTGGAGGTTGGGGAGCTTCAGCTTCCCGTCCTGACATCAAATTTGATTCAGGTTCAATTCATCAAGATTTTGACCAGAAATTTGGGCTCTTCGATCGTTCCTTTATTGGGGCCAAGACTCTTAACAGTTTATCAGACTATTTTTCTTACATATTTCTTGTGGTTCATAGATGGTCAATTTGATAATGAATACTTTCAAGAAAGTGAACAATCAAGCCAATTCAGGCAGGAGTATGAAATGCGTCGAATTAAACAGGCAAGTCCCATGTTAGGTTTTGATTTTGTTTGTGCCTTATTATACAACTTTAGAGGATACTAAATCGCTTGCTCATTCTTTAATATTTGACTATTGTTTAATATATTGTAACTTTTAATTTTCTTACAGGATCAAGGTTTGGAAATGATTTCTGAAGGTTTAGATACTCTAAAAAACATGGCACATGACATGAACGAGGCAGGTTTTCTACCACGTGTGCTCTCTCTCATGTATATCTAGATGTGCTTGCTTACAATGTATGCTGCATAGAAACATACATATACATGTATATACATTGTGGTGACAAGAGGTTTAAGGTTTAAAAAGTTCAACTGATATCAGACCGTCATAAAAACAGTTAGAGATTGAATAAAATTGAAGAATTTGAAACATGATTGAAGGGGACTGTTCTTAATTTAAAGTTTAATTAAAAAAGGTAGACTATTAAATGAAAATTAATTATTTTATTTTAGTTTATAAAAATTGATCAATTTTGTGAAAATCGATTGATTAATCAATAAACTGATCAACTTATAGTAACAAGGGTTATTAAAGTAAATCAAATCAGAAAGTTGAAAAACGAACAGAAAAGTTAGCCGTTTTAAAGTTTAATGGTTTAATTGGTCAAATCGGTTCGATTTTTTTAATCATTTCTTTTCAATATGTGCAGGAGTTGGATAGGCAAGTTCCTTTGGTGGATGAAATTGACACTAAGGTGAAAAGCATGTTCTTCAAGTTTTTGAATGCTGTGTGATTTTAGTAGAGGTCATATAAAGTGTTTTGCATGCATCTTGCAGGTGGACAAGGCAACATCGGACCTTAAGAATACTAATGTTAGACTTAAAGATACTGTTAATCAGGTGGTTGAGCTCTATAAATATCAGAATATAGTTTTTCACTATTCTTTGAGATGCTTATTTGCGAGTTAGCTTTTATGCACTTACCAAGCTTTTTTTCTTTGCAGTTGAGGTCCAGTCGAAATTTCTGCATTGATATTGTTTTAATGTGCATAATTCTGGGTATTGCTGCCTATTTGTACAAGTAAGTTCACATTACTATCATAAATAGCTGAAGAATATGCATGTTATATGAGTCATTTCATTAAAGTATTCTTGAAATTGATTTCCTATCAATAAATTGGTCTTAATTTTGATTGATATTTGATAAGGAAACCCATAAATCTTTTTGGCAGTAGTTATGTGTGTACAAAACATACATTTTTCCCCCCATAATTAGGGCTTTTGCTGGTGATAGTTAGAGAATTTGATGATCAAATGGCTTACTGGGTCAAGATATCGGTAATTCACAGACAATGAAGAATGAATGCAAATATCAGTAATTCTTGAAAAGTGGAGGATTACGTTTTCTTGTTAGTTAGAGAAAGTGCAAATTAAAAACTGATAAAATATGGATTTTCTTTTTCTGAAAACAAGAGAGATATTTTAATGTCATGAGATCTCGTAAAATTCACTATGTCACTGGATTCTTGACTGTTATACATGGCATAATGTTTTCTTTTCAATATGAATGAAGATTAGAATAAAAAAGAATTGAGTATTCTACTGATGACGATTGGGATCATAGGACAATAGATTGCCAACATGTACAACTGCTTTATGTTATCAGACATCCTGTCTGTTTTGTTTGAGCGATCATGGTATTGCCATTCAAATAACAATGAGATATGGAGATTGGAATTCCAGAGTACTTGGTGTTTTTAGCTTTTGGTTCTGTTCGATTCATTGCTTATACCAGCAAAGTTAGTTATTTTACCTAAAGAATCTAGATATATGTGCTTCCACGCAGATGGGTTAAAGAAACTAAATCAACAACACTTTTGCATAGTTTTCACTGCTGATTTCCTTGTATCATAAAATACTTGCTTAGTCTTTTCTCTTATATCTTGATTTTTGATGACTTTGCGATAATTTATTGTTCAATATTTGGATGGCAAATTCTAGTTTCTTTTGATCAGTCGTTTGAAAGTCCCCTGACATAGCATGTTTTGCTTGCATGTAGTGTTCTGAGGAAATGAGATGTCAAAAGCCGCTACTGCACCTATTCCGGAATCCGGAGTCTGGTGGGGTTAGCCTGTGTCAGGTGTAATAATGTATTTTGAGAACTTCCCGTGAAGTTTGTTCGTTGTGTTTTCATGTGCATCATCTTTGCAGTCAACTTTCGCACTTTACCATGGTTGATTATCATTTGATCCATATTATTGATTCTTAAATGGTTTTGTTTATACCTCAGGGCTGTATGTCACTATTTTCTACTTGAATTTCAAACCTTGGTGTGTGTGCAAGCTGTCGATGCTTCATTGGTCTGATTTACAACGTCAATGTTTACCTTGATCGGCTTCGTTGAACTTCCCACGCGTAATAAATTGACATGGTAGCAACGGTGACACAAGTTTTGTCGTGTTTTAATGTGGAAACAGTGTTTGCATGGATCACGCTTTTCCTTCTTTGCGCATGTTACACGGGTAAGTGCACTGCCCAGTAAAATGAACGTACCATCTTCCTGCTACGTAAAACACATTCACGGAAACATGCGTACACACACAAAAAAAAAAGAACTTAGCATTCCTATCATGCGGCTAAGTGCTGGTTTAATTATTCGGGGATTACAAATAAATTATTTGTCACGTGTTAACATGCCATAGGATGTGGACCTGAAATACCACTATCACTATAAGATCCCATTAAGTTGATGGCTCGTTTTCAATTTCGGTACGACTTATAAGGGAACAGATCCTCTGGTCTATTTTTTGTGGACTTATTTTATGTTATTATATCTGACCCATCTATTTATACGGGTTTCGTATAAATGGATGGGTCATAAGTAATGGCATAGAGCTGGTCCACAAAAAGTGGACCAGAGGATCTGACGTCAGCTTATAAGTCACTCTTGCTTGTACCGATAAATACTTTTCTAGCTTACTTAAATAATTAGAATTCCCTATTTTTCATTGGTACGGGTTTATATTGTCTTTGCTTCTAAGGTGCTCTTGGAAGGAACAAGATATTTTATCTAATTTTATGGTGTTTTATTGTATCCAATAAATTTTAGTCATTTATTTATGTAGGTCCTGCATGGGACACAATAAAACACCATAAAAACTAGACAAAAGATTTAGACTCTTCTTGAAATGTCGCAGACTTGACAAAGCCCCTATCAATAGGTATTTGTGGCCAATGACTAAGATTCGCGTAGTACGAACAGCAAGAGCGTTGTTATTAGTAAATGCTTCGAACGTCATTGTTACATTAGATTAAGGAATTAATTTTCCAAAAACTGGGGATAGTAAATAAGCAAGCGAAAAGAAAACACTTACAAGTATGCACACATAACCATGAAAGTTTGTTTTAGGCTTTAGATACAAGCAGTCCAGTGTATACACGTCGTCAGTCGTCACACCTAGCTGTACGAGTGTGTACTATTAAAATGTATCACGATCTTTATCAGTTTCTACTTTTCTTCTCCTGTTGCCAAAGGGCAATACGTACACCATCCTAATCATTTCATTGAGACCATCTACAGCGTTTTATGTACAAATTCACGGGTGTCACAAGCTTAGAAGCTTCCCTAGAGCTCTCAAGCCTTAGCAACTACTCCCATTAGTTTACAACATATATACAGGGAATGTTTAGAAGCCACCGAACCCAGATAGTCTCGAACAGATTTCTGTAATTTTTCCCGTAGTCAGGCTGTCTCAGATTTCTATCTGGTGTTAATCAGCACAGCAGTCTGTGTAAGTTATTTTAAGTGCCCTTTTCGTTAATTTGATCTAATTGCTTTCAGTGAAGTCTTAAGTTGTCAAGCTCTCGATATTGCATCAAGGAATTCCGTTGATTAGGACTCCAATAGCTGCCCTCTGACTGGTCCGTTCCACATAAATTCACATCCGTACCATCATTACTGACAGATATTGCAACTTCCTCCTTCACCGTATGTTCCTCCAGTTGCCTATTGATTGGTGGGATACAATTGTCAAGCTGGTCATTTCTTTCCAGGAAACTGAAAGGCGTAACTGAAAATTGCAAACTCTTGTCATCTGAATTTTCCTCATAAGTCCAATCCTTATCTGTACTCTGGAAACTAAAACTTGAAACATTCCCATTTATGCAAGGAAAAGTTTGAGAGGCAAAGATGTGAGGTAACATGGGGCAATCTTTTTTTATCATATCGAAGTTAGAGTTCTTGTTATTGGTCTGCAGTAGTTCATTTACTTTTGGGATGTAACCTGCAGACCGTTCAAAACTAAGGCTAGTTTGATGCTCCCAAAAGTTTATAGGAACACTCTTTTGCCTAATACGACAAAGCACCCAATCATCCAACTGCAACAAAAGAAGATGAAATATATGGAATTGGGGTCCATCACATGTTGAAGAAATCATCAAAGTGAAAATTATGAGTGCAACTTGATTGTTTTTACCCTCATAGACTCTTTTTTCTTTGGATTCAAGAAAGTGGTGTCGAGCTCAAGCAATCTGTACTCATGCATGATCCAGTCTGTCTTAACTCCCCTTGGAGGTCGTCCTTTGTAGAACACAAGAGCCTTCTTGACACCAATGTTAAGTTTCCCGCTGGAAGAAAATATCGGTTTATCTGTTCCTGTGGTCTTCCAATAACCTGAAGAAGCTGTCCTATTAGGTCTGGCTCCATTAGGATACTTCCTATCCCTTGGTGTAAAGAAGTACCATTCATCCTCTCCGAATGCAGCTTTCTCTATTCAAAGCACACAAAGAGAGAGATTGCTTTAAGTAAAACGAATGAAATTGACAAAAGGATGGTGATTTAAAACCCTTTAAGCTAACTACAAGTGGGATACGTGTACAAACTTGGTAGCTCCCATGGATCGTATTTGCAAAGATCAATCTCAGCAATAATAGAGGCTGGAAGTGGATGCGAAGTAATTTTGTTCTTCAAGTAATGGACTATAAGCTCCTCGTCTGATGGATGGAATCTGAATCCTGGAGGAAGTTGAATATCAGAGCTTTCTTTGGTTTCCATAGTAAGGAAGTTTTAGTTTTCCTGTTGATGGTGGGAATTGAGAAACAAGCCTAGAGAAGGAATCACTCAACCAGCGATGTTATCGACCAAAACTGTCTGAGAGCGTAGGATTTGAAAGGTTATATAGGGTAAGTTAGTTCTCTCATAAAATTAATTAACTAAATGACCTTGTGGTGGAAAGCTTTGAACTTGTCCTAAATCCTGACTACTTTTAGGAAGAAATGCATTTATCTCAATTTTCAACCTTTACTTATTCAGTGTTTTTGCCATGAGCTTATCTTGATCATAAATACAAGGACTATAATCCATTGGAACATAAACCACTTGACTCTTCGGTTGTTTTCTTCTAGCTTAAGATAATGGCAACACCAATGGCCCTGATTTTAATATCTAAAAATCAAGAAAAAGAAATTAGAGTTATTGCTTGCAACTTTTGTCCTTACGCATATTTCTATGAAAAGAATTCAACTTTTTTACCAGGAAATTCTCGAGTTGAACTTTTTCCATTGAAAAAATGATACTTCCTTTTATTTAAAATGAAAGTTGTTTTAGAAAGATTTAATTATTCAAAATAAGTGTCGTTCATCCTAAATCCTATCTACTTTTAGGAAAAAATGCATTTATCTCAATTTTCAACCTTTACTTATTCAGTGTTTTTGCCATGGGCTTATCTTGATCATAAATACTAGGACTATAATCCATTGGAACATAATCCACTTGACTTTCGGTTGTTTTCTTCTAGCTTAAGATAATGGCAACACCAATGCCCTGATTTTAATATCTAAAAATCAAGAAAAAGAAATTAGAGTTATTGGTTGCAACTTTTGTCCTCACGAATATTTCTATGAGAAGAATTCAACATCTTTACCAAGAAAATCTCGAGTTGAACTTTTTCCATTGAAAAAATGATACTCCTGCTTATCCAAAATGAAAGTTGTTTTAGAGAAATTTTAATTATTTTAAATAAGTGTCGTTCATAACTTTTCATGCATGTTTATAATTTTACTTCTAAAATTACCCTTTAATTTTTTTTTCACATCTTGATTATACATATTACATTTTCAAGGCAGTTCAAAATGCAATTTCTCTCACGTGCTAATTATTGCAAATTACCTTTTCCATACACTTCATCATGTTTTTTTTTATAATTTTGCTTCAAAATCTTTCAGTTCTCAACAACATTCATTTATTTATTTAAATATAAAAATTGTACACATAATCTACAAGCAATTATCTACAGACAATTTATAACCAACTCTTCTTCAACATAGAGAAAAAAATTAAAATTGAAAATGGGTGAGAAATAAGCTCTTCCTTCCAATATACAACAATTGTCACAAATTGATGAAGTAGAAATAAAGGAAGTACAAAAGTTATCACAGGTTGATGAAGTAGAAGAAAAGGAAGTAAAAAGAGACAATAGAGTTAAGAAGAAGGTTTTAGATTTTGATCTCTATAAATTTTATTATGAGGAAGGAGAACTTCATCCAAATAAGGAGATTCAACAAACAGTAGTCTTCTAATTTGATTATGTCTTTATATTATTGGTCTTCAATCTTTATTTATTTTTATGCTTATAGTAATTAAAAATCAATTGTGCAACAACATAGATATAAGAAAGCGAAAATTATCTTCCTAATGTTGTAATATATGATTTAAGAGAATAAAATTTTGCTTTATATTTTTAGAAATATGTAGTTTATTGCAGTACTCTCTTAATCTTTTAAGAACATACCACCATCTTCAATTATTCTTTGAACACCATCTTCAATATTTTAACTTAACTTAGTGATTTTAATATGAAGAAATTTATTTATGTATGTAAAATAGACTTAGCAAATTCTGCTAGTTCTGAGATATTTATGGAATTTGATGGAATTAAGTTGAGAATGTGGCTGAGATTAATCAGATTAAGCTAGTACTCAATAAAATCAATAAACTCAACCATTATTTAGTTTAATTTATGTTTCTAATAAACTCAATAAAATCCACTATTTAGTTTAATTTCTAATTCTAATAAATAAAATAGAAATTATTGATATTAGGAGTATTTTAAGAACACAGTTGATGAATTTATATATCAAAGTTTATTTTGTAGACAACTGGACATTATAAATTTTATTTTATTAATTAATTTTATTTGTTTATCGTGGTGTAGTTTAATCATATTTTCATGTTTTTATTGCTTTAATTTTATAATTTTTATTTTCTTTCACGTTTCAATTTTATTTGTGTTTAATTTTTCTTTTTTTAAAGGTAACATTAACAAAAATATATAAATAAAATTAAAACAAAATTAAAGCGAAATGAAATCTTTTAACATTACTCATGTTAACAAATTCATTACATTTTGCACTATAGCAGAATCACAACTAATTTTTCTAGGAAGACGATCCTCCATTTCTCGTGCACCTTTATTCCTGTGAGGGGTTTTGTAATTGTTGGATCCTTCAACTTTCATAATTTCTTGCACACACAATTGTAAAGTCAATAAAATACGGTTTATCATTTTCGTCAGATATTCAGCAAAAGATTTTTTAACTGCATGGACAAGTTCTTCCACTATCCTTGGACACTCTTTATGTTGCAGTGCTTGAATGACACTAAAAAATTTGAGATCCAAAATATTTAAATCCGGTGAGTTTGGAGGTTGACACACTAATCTAATATCAAAACCATGTTGTGAAGCAGCTTTTTGAAATTCCTTGTCACTTGGATCAACATGCGTCCTTGCGTTGTCTTGTTGAATAAATATGGTTTTTCTTAAATCCTCTTTGGGCCACTTAAGTTGAATTGTCGGTACAACATGTTCAATCAAAAACGTCTTTATTGTTTCTCTTATAACTGAGGTCATCGGTTTAATCTCTAATGTTCCGGCATCTCTGTTTCGACTTCTTCTTTGAGCTGGTTGTGAGGTAACAAATGGAAACACTCCTATTTTTCCCGAGAACACTTCATTTCCTTCATTATCAAATCTTGAACGAGCCATAGCAACTAAAAACATTACCTTTTCAATGTAATTCTTACTCTGATATGTGTACAAAGGTTCCTCTTTGGTGGAAAGTAGATAATGTTTTTCTGACTTCCTAGTCATATAGAACCATTTTTCATTAATATGCACAGCATTAAACATATCAATGAATTTTGGCTCATAAGACAAGCTGTTTTGATCCAACATAGATAAGCAAAATGACAAACGCGCTTTTTTATTTTCTTCTCTTAAGTGCGGCTTAATGGCGTTTGAATGACGTCGAATAAGACCTTGCTTTATACGTCTATGTAATGACGTATAGCTAACACTTGTACCCCTAGCCTTCAAAGATTCGGTAAGTGACATTATAGTCTTTCATCAATGTAAAGGAATTTGAAGAATGTGATTGAAGTCAACTTCAACTCTCTTCCGCTCACAATTTTTTGTTTTCTTATTGGACACATCACCCACTTCACCATTTGTAGTATCTTTTGCCCGTTTTCAGATCCTTTGGACTGTTCTCATATGAATTGAAAACAACTCAGCGACCTCTTTGATTGTACCTCTTTTCAACTTTCCATTAAAACTTTTTTCTAATAAAGTGTTGTATATTGCCCATCTCTGCTCATTTGTTAAATTTTTCTTTGTTTCCCTTACTATTCCCTCTTCCAGCAATTTATCTATTTTTAAGAGAAAAAAATACATTCAATTTCTAAAATAACTAATACTGAAATAAAAACACAACCAACACAAATTGCATAAATCTGCCTAGTTCACTTTATAAACTTTCCATCACCATAATGAAAAATAATGTCACGATAAATCATAAAATCAAATTTGACATATAAAATGAAATGTTAAAAACAACTATGTAAAAATAAAATGACACAAACATGAAAACAAATAAGCATTTTGTACCAAATTCCCGTCAAAAGCAATGGATTCAGCAATAGCAAGGATGCAAGAAGAGTTGGGAATTGCAATGGATTTGATTTTGGAGACAATGGCAACTGACCAGAAAGTGGGGAATGACAATGCTCAAATGTACCCCATTTCGTACCAATTATATAAGCATACATATGTAGCATGTACCATACTCCACTTTTGGTGATGATTCAATAATGGAGATATAAATAAATATTCAAAATATTCAAAAGGATTTGTAAAAGACTAAAAAAATGTTCTTAACATATAAAAATAACTACTAGTGCGGTGGACTTAAAATTTAAAAGAAACAACATGCAATACAAAAAATATATTAGAAAAATACAATAACTGCAGTGCAGTAAAACTCAAATGAGAAGAAACATCTAAACAAATTCATAATATTGGAGAAAACTATTTATTATAAAAATAAAAATAAAAATAAAACTGAAGATTATCTGTGTTTAAAAATAACCTGAATTGTGAGATAAGATTGATTCATCTTCCATACGCACACTATCGAAATCTACATCTGTTAACGGTGGCTCGTACTCTTGATCGGGTTCCAAATTTAAATCAAACATCGTTGTGGGTGTGGTTAACGGATTTGATAACTTTGACATTGCGGTTTCATTAGGATTTTCAGAACTTACCGGATTAATATTCAAATCAATTGAAATTTCTCTCTCGTTGCACATTACTTCAACATTCAAATCAATATTTTGTTTTTCTAAATTGAAAGCTATGAATACATATGTTGTTGTTTTTAAAGTTCCTTCTATATATATATATATATATATATAGCCACTAGAGTTTTTGGTTTTGGTTCCTTTACAAAATTTTAAAATTTTCATATGTTACTGTGTTTAGCTCCAAATTTGAATCAATCAATTTTAAAAATTTTCAACAATGATAAGATCAATATACAAGGTTAAAATGAATAGACATATAACTCGTCGGTTGTTGTATGAAATACTGAGTAATCTCTGTTGACAAATCTGCTAAAAAAACGAATAGTCATAATTGGTGGAAATGAAGGGACGCCCATATAAACAGTATAAATGAAGATAAAGAGTTGCAGTGCTTGAATACATTGAAACTCTAAAAGTTGAAAATATCGAAACTCTAAAAGCATTAATAACTTCATTCTCTTACATTGACCATTTATAATTTCATAGGATCACAAGGTAATTTTATAGGGGTATTAATAAAGGTATATTTGTAATTTTATTAGTTTTCTTAACAAATGTGCATTTCTATTAAGCGACTTTTATTTTAAATAAGAGGGAGTATTTTTTGTGTGAAATTTATTGCGTCTAAACTTTGATTGGAACTGGAAGATGCCAAATCCTTCTCTGATTCATAGGGTGAGAGTTTATAAGGATCCTGATCAGCGCCTGTGGGACAAGGTGAGAACAGTGTTTTTACACTTTATATCTTCATACCCAAGTCGAGAAAAGAAATGGAAAGACTAACAGAGAACTTACCTGGAAGGAACATGACACGAGTATGTAAAGAAGGCGAAGGTATCGAAATTGCGGCGACAGAAACTTGAAAGACAGTACTTTGTTGTTCCCTGTGTTCGGTGAAAGTTTTTCTTGTCTTTATCATTACCATATTCAGAATTAATTTTATCATAAAATAATAATTTCAAACAAAACGTACCGTTTGAATGGAACTATTGCCTATTGGGCTTTGGGCAAGAGATAGCTGTCTAGTGTGTACTAAGCGCGGATAAACGGAGCTTTTGCTAGAACGCGTAAACTCCGGACTCAACTCTTCTCGGACTTGGTTACACCAGAATCCCAACGAGCGCATCGTCACTGTGTTGTTGTCCTAACTCATGGTCATGGAGTCTCATCATCCAACCTCTCTCTGTCTCCTCTCTCTGTGTGTTCTCTCCTCGCTTTCTCTCACTCTGTGTTTTCACAGACATTTCTCTCCGATTGATAATTACCTTATCAACTGTGGCTCCGCGGTCTACTCCTCTGTGTTCAATCGCCGATTCGTCCCCGATGACGATTCTTCCAATTCCAACTCGCCTTTGCTATCTTCAGTTCTGACGATCCCGGTGGCTGACGAAAACCCAATTCCTAATTCTCAACAAATCTATCACACGGCGAGAGTTTTCAAGCAACCTTCTAAATATGTGTTCCGGATCAAGGATCCTGGGACCCACATGGTACGTTTACATTTCGACCCTTTTGTTTCTTCGAATTGGGATTTGATTGAAGCTCGATTTCATGTTTTGGTTGATGGGTATGTGGTGTTGAGTGATTTTTTTGTATCGAATGCGGCGAACCCTGTGATTAAGGAATATCTTCTGTGGGTTGATTCTGATAAGCTTGTAATCACATTTGTTCCTGCAAAAAGGAATAACATTGGGTTCGTGAATGCAATTGAAGTGATTTCTGCGCCTAAAGATCTAATTGCAGATGTGGCCATGTTTGTTAATGGTGATAAAGTTCAGAAATTTGATGGTTTAACTAAGCAAGCTCTTGAAACCGTCTATAGGGTCAATATTGGGGGTCAGAAGTTGACACCTTTTAATGATACAGTATGGCGGACATGGGTTCCTGATGATGAGTTCTTCAAATCAAATCATGATTCAGAAAAGGTGTATTTCAGTGGGTATATTATGTACGGGGATGGACGTGCTAGCCGTGAAGTTGCCCCTGATTTTGTGTATAGTACTGCTCGAGTGATTACCAGCAAAAATGCTTCAATTCCAAATGTGAACATGACATGGGAGTTTCCTGTTGATGAGGGTTATAGATTTCTTGTGAGACTGCATTTCTGTGATATTGCTAGTATAGCTCTTGGCTTGTTGAATTTTAATGTCTACGTGAATGGGCATTTGGCATATGAAAACTTGGATCTCTCCTTAATTACTTATATGCTGGCTGCTCCATTTTATGTGGATTTTTTAGTTGATGGTGGTAAGTTTAATGTTTTAACTGTTAACATTGGACCCTCGAACATGAGCAAGGGATATAGTGTAGATGGTATTCTGAATGGTTTGGAGATCATGAAGATGAATAATTCTATGGGTAGTCTTGATGGAAGTATCTGTGAAGGAATGGTTTGGAAGAATTGGCCAAGGAAGAAGATTGGTGTTTTAATCCCTCTGGTTGCTGTTCTCTGTTTGGTTCTGAGTTTATCTACGATTTTCCAGAGGAGGGCAGTCCGGAATTCTCTTGCATGGACAAAATTGCCTATTGAGGAAGCTGACGGGAAGAATGGAAATCAACAACTATCATTGAGAACATGATGTATCTTCTATACGTATGCTTTCTTGTATGATATAACTGGTCTAGCTATATGAAGGATAGTACTCTTTATTTCTGCTAGAGGTCACGGTTATTTCCAGTTACTTAAATAGTTTTTGTGCAGTGTATATGTTTTTTTATCTGCTTACCAGGAGCTATTACCTGTCATCAAGTGCACGTAACAGCCTATAACCCACGTGCTCCGGCCAGACCACGTGATCTGAGAATATCTTTTGATAATTGATAGTCGAATTGGTGAATGCTTTCCTGTGTTCTACTGCCTGTTTAATTCTATTTATAGCTAGTTAATATAAATCCTTTATGCATTTCGTTCTTGTCGTGTTCAATTGACTTCTCTTTGATGCTAGATTGCCTAAAATTTTCTGTGATTGTGACCTTGATAGTTTCTACAGACCGGTGTTTCTGCTTTAACATTTTGTTTTTTAACCTTGAAGAACTTTAGAGCTCAGTACACTGCTTATGAATCAAATTGGTGTTTAGAGTCCATGTTTTGAAATACAATCTGAACTCTTTTATATAGAGAAGCAAGCAGTTTTTCTTGCAGGTGGTTGCTGTGAATGTTCTGTTCTTTCAATTCCAAATTGTAATAGTTTTGCATTTCTTTCTGGAGATCATGATCAATAAGAATTTCATTGAAGAGATGCAATTAACAGAACTACCTGATTGTCAGTAATCATTTGTTCTGCTAGTTGCCTGTTAATCAACCTTGTTCTTTCTAGGCCATTCAGTGTTGTGAAAACTGCACTCAAGACATCTGTTACTTCACCATGCAAATTTTTAACGGAGTTAGCATTTGGGCCTGACCCGGTGGATCACTTGATAGAAGCCTTGCCCAATTTTTTATCCAGGATATAAAGTTACCGATTAAAATGTTCAATCAATTCATAATTATAAAAATTTTAGTTTGGTATTTTTTCAGTTTGATTTATTTTAATAACTTTTGTTATTAAAAACTTGATTATTTTATTAATTAATCAGTTAATTTTTATAAATTAATAAACTTTTATAAATTAAAATTAATTAATTAATTTTTTAATAATATTTTCAATTAAAGTTTAAATTATTCAACAAATAAGTACATTATTTTTAATTATATTTAAAATTTTTGACCGATTTTATAACGGTTTAATTATTAATGCTGGTTGAATTTTTAAAAAGTATCTTATTAGTTTAATTATTAAAACGTCTGATCAAGTTGTTTAGATAGATATAAAATTCTTCACTATTTTTAATCAGAGAAGAGTTATGGGATCTAATTGAAACTTAAAAAATGTTTTCAGACCGACATCATAGCCAATTCTAATGCCATAAATTAAACTTTTAGTGCAATAAACGGCGAGGATGACGGTCCAAGCACCTGCGAAGAGCAATAAACGGCGAGGACGACGGTCCAAGCACCTGTTAAGAGACAACATCGGCAACCGGACACGCACGACCACACGTTAAACACACGACCCACACAAACCACGTACTCCGACACACGAGTCTGCATGCCCGAATCCACCACCTTGGATTTTCCAACTCTTCAACCTCAGCTATGGCTACCCTTTTTTTTGGGGGGGCGAAATTTTAAGAACATTCTAATTGCATCATAAAAATTCCATAACAGTAACATTCAGAGGTGGCATGAGCAAATGCAATGAAAGTGATGGGCATCATCAGCATGTATAGTTGCATGAAGCATGCAGCTTGGAGCCTGCTGAGAAGTAAACACATCCACTGATTGCAAGTAAACAATGTCACGTTGGTCCAGTGCCACCATTTGTTTCCACTTTGGCCTCGCAATCTCGATAGGAACAACTAAAATAAACTTCTGACTCTTGGATAGATACTGTTTTCATATGAGCTAATGATGAGGTAGTTGCATACTAACCCTCAAATCTTGTTGATTAAACTATAGATCAAAAATATGGTATGGGATAAATATATTTTGTTTTTAATTTTTAGTTCGTTTCTAAAAAAATTTCAAAATCGAATTAAAAGTTAAACTGGTAAAATAAAAGATTTAAAATTTAAAGGTTCAACCGGTATTAAACTATTATAAAATTGAAATTTTTGAAAAATGATTAAAAAATTTTATTAAAAAATTTAAAATTTAATTAACAAAGAGACTTATTTTGGTTTATAAAAATTGATTAATTTATGAAAATTAGCTAATTAATTTTTAACAACAAAAATTATTAAACTAAATTAAATTGAAAAGTTGCTTAGTTCAAAGTTTTCGTTGTTAAATTAGTCGAAATGTTTCAGTTTTTATATCAAGAACTTCGGTAATATTCTTAACAAAAATTTCACCTTTAAAATCTAAACATATGAATGAAAACATAAAATGTATCCAATTAATTAAGTTAAAAGATTTAAGAAATAGATTAAATTGGACCTAAAAATATATATGTTTATCTCAAAATACTTTTTTTTTGAGATAGTTTATCTCAAAATACTGTTGTTGGATCCATAACATGCCCAATGTTCTTACTTGGCGTCTTAAATAACTCTGTCCCTATTGTCAAGCTACCTATATATAAAATATTGCAATACATGCAACACTGTCTCTGTATATATGTATAGGTTCATATCACCATCAAACCACACACAATTCCCCTGAATCCTAACGACTTGTGTAGCTTTCTCAATCTGCCTCCGAGAGAAAGATCAAATGGAGCCAAATGTGGTGACACGATTGCCTCCTCAATCTCAGAACCAGACCAACGTGGCTCGAACAACGATCAAGCTAGTGCTTTGCATGGTCTTGCTGGGTTATCTGACTCTGTGGATCATGATGCCTACTAACACATATAAGCAGATATGGTCACCTAACATCAGAGCAAAACTAAGTTCTACTTATTTTGAAACACAAGGTATGTTAACTTGTTCTGATCTTTTAAAGCTCTTCACATGGTGAAGAAAACCAAATTTAATTAACATGTATTAATCCTTCTTCCAGGAATGACATTACTGCTTTACACGTTTACCATTCTCTTCATATCTATCTTGGGCTGCATCTATGTCCACCTGGGAAACAAATCGATCAAGATTGAATCACAAAGGTGACTAACAATCTAAACTGGTTTTTGCATCTCATTTCTATGTGATTAAGGTTTCCAGCTTCCATACTCCCGGATTATGTAGATTATGTGAACTAATGAACTGAATGTCTGTTTTGTTTTAGGAACCGGTTGTTCAAATGGAAAAGGCCGATGCTCGTGAAAGGACCTCTGGGGATTGTTTCAGGAATAGAGATAGCTTTCCTGATAATGTTCATAGCACTACTGGCTTGGTCTCTGTCAACTTACTTACATGTCAGCTTTGCCACTGTAACACCGCAATCAGCTGCAAAGAACGGAGAGAAAGTGTAAGAACTTCACAGAACTACTTTTAATGCAATATAGGGAATGTAACTAATAAACTTGTCGATGGAGTTTTTTAATTTCAGATGGCAATCAAAATTGGACATGGCGGCTGTAAGGCTAGCTCTTGTCGGAAACATATGCCTAACACTTCTCTTCTTCCCGGTGGCTAGAGGGTCGTCGGTGCTGCCACTATTCGGCCTAACCTCAGAAGCTAGCATTAAGTACCATATGTGGCTAGGCCACTTGGTCTTGACCTTCTTTACTGCTCATGGTCTAGCTTACATTATCTACTGGGCTGTTACAAATCAGATCTCAGAGGTAAGTTAAAGTTTTGTTACAAATCGTTTTCTTCCTGTGGTGAAAGTTCTGTTTAAATTTGTGTCTATATACGATTAAACTGCCTTTTGGAGGAGCTAGGTCCCTCAAGTCAACTATCTACAGTTCTTGTTGTAAAGTATCCCCTAAGCTTTGGGACCAGTCAAAGAGAAAAAGGACAATGTATTGTTTTATTCGACGTCAACGTTGGTGGGGCGGTTTTGTTTTGCTTTTTTCATTACGTTATCTTTTATATAATTTTTTAATCATGATCCATGAATCAACCAATTTTATTTAATTTTTTTTGCCTTTTTTTTCGACCGCTAAAAAACTCGACTTGTTTGACCAGTTTATTATAAAATTTTTGAATCGAACTAATTTTTTGTTTCAGTTTTTAATTTTATAATTTGATTAAATTTAATAATTAAAAACTAATCAATAAGTTCTTATAAATTAATTAATTTTTATTTGATAATCTCTTTTTTATTAATTTCATATTTTAGATAAATACAATCTCTTTTAATTATATTTTAAATTTTTAAATTTTATTTAATTTTTAATCAGATATTGATTAAATCTTCTAAACATTAAATATATTGTCTTATTAGTTTAATTTATGGGTTTTCAAAACTTTCTTTTTTGCTAAAATTCATTTAACTCCCTATGATAAATGATTTATCTCTTTGAATAGTATGCTCTCTTCTATTTTGAAAATGGACTTATTACCACATTTGACCACTAATAAAAAGAGTTTAAAATTTAAAAAGACTTTTTTTACTTCTATATTATGATATTATCACCACAGCTATACATGTTATATTTTTTTGGGACAAACATACTCTTTTAGTCTTTTGCTAACTGAAATACATTAAACCTTTATATATTTTTTACTTTATTTCATTATGCCCTCAATTTCAAAAATAAAAATTATTTTAAAGATGAATTACATTTTAATAAAAAAGGAAAAATTACTAAAAATATTATTGTCTTTACAATTGTATTTCATAATCGTTAATTTAAAAAAATAAAAAAGAAAATTTATTGATGAATCGGAATATTAAAAAATGACATTTTGAAGAAAATGACATTTTTAATTTTTAATTATTTTTCTTTTGTTTTGTGAAGTAACGGTAAGAAGGTAACCCACAAACAAAAATTTGTAATTTTTTTCATCAATTAACAGTTAGAACATAAAATTATGAAAAAATAGCACCTTTAATAAATTTTCTTTCTTTTTTAATTTTGTTTCAAAAATAAATTGTCTTTTTAAAATTTTTCCATAAATTAACGGTTATGAAATATAATTGTGAAGACAATAATATTTTTAATAATTTTTTCTTTTTTATTTATTAACAGTTAAAATATAATTCATGCTAAAAATAATTTTTATTTTTGAAATAGAGAGTATAATTAAATAAAGCAAAATATATATATAGGGTTTAATGTATTTTAGTCGATAAAAGAATAAAGGATATTTTTGTCAAAAAATTTTTTTGCAACATATAAAATTATGATACGTTATCGTAATATAATAGTAAAAGCTCCTATTTTTCGTTCTAACATTTATGATTTACCGAAGACATTTTGTCATATTTCCGCCAACTCTTTTAAAAAGGGAGTGGATTTCCTAACGTTGAGTTATTCATGATTCTAAAGAACTAATTAGATGCCATTTTCATGAATCATGCAATACTACAGATGAAGAAATGG
>JANVCL010000005.1:37356571-37373196 GCA_026546855.1 Erythroxylum incrassatum | reverse complement strand
CAATTAAATCATCCGTATCGTTTTGAGTTCTTGGCTGATGCTATCCTGCTTACCTTTAGCCACCATTGTTTCTCTAATCAAATTGACTATGGACTCGGCAAGCGCATATTTTAGTTGCTCTTTATGTTTATAAATCCTCCTATTTCTTTCCCTCCATATATAATAGATGGCCATATGAAACGACGTCTGGACAATAATACTATCCCTCTTCTCTATCCTGGCATACCGAATCATGTCATATGATAATTGAATTACTAATATTATTAGCAATGATTTTGAGACTGACGAATTCTTTTGGTAGGTAAAAGTGGTTTCCATTGTGGTGGCTGTACATGACATGACCTCTACCATTCTTTGTTTCAATACTAAATTGGGAACTTTAAACGATGGTACATTAATAATTTCTACAAAGGAAAAGAGAACTGCTTATTCTCAAATTTGCTTGCCATGAAGATAAATGAAAGCATGCACCTAAGTCCTTTTTCTTTTACTGGAAAATTTTCCAATAAAAAAATTCAATTATTGAATGATGTATAAGTAAGTCATATCAAATAACTATTTTTTTCAAGTTCAAGTTAGAGCACATTTATGTACTAATAGAGTTTTAAATTGTCGGGTTCATAACTATAATTATAATTTTAATATTATAATCATTTGTAATTATACCCATACCGTTTATAATTATCAAATTAATGTGTCATCTGGAATGAACAATTTAAAACCTTAGGGCTTATTTGTTTTGGTTTTCTGTTATTGTTTTCAAATTTAGTAAAAGAATTTGTTTTTTAATTTTTAATTTTTGTTTTTGATTTTGGTTTCTTCTAGTTTTCAAAATTTATGAAAATTTAAAGGCGATTTTTGTGTTCTATTCTATTTTTTAATAATTTATATAAGAGACTAAAATTTATTTAATTAAAAATAACTTATCTTTAAGTTTTATTTAATATGTAATTATTATCAGTAATAAAAATATAACTATATTGAAATTAACAACTCAATAAGATTAGGTTTTTATTTAAAAGAAAAACAAAAACTGAAAGTAAAAAAAAGAAGACTAAAAAACAGAATTGGAATCAAACCTTGCTTAGTTACCAAGTACTTTAAGAATTAAGATTAGTCAAAAACTGGAAATATCCTTATTTTAAAATTCACTTGCTTATGTATTGCCCACAAATCGATAGTACCAAGAAAGTCATTAAACCCTTATAAAATCCTGAAACAATATAATATACAATCTTGAAAGTATAAGAAATTTATGGTGAGAAACTAATATTATTAGAAATTTGGACTTTGGCCCATAAAGAGAAAAAATAATTGGTCAATAGTTAAATTAAACGCATTCCTTTAATTATAACTGTAGAGACTTGATCCTAACTAAGATGGATTAAGTGCTTATTTGGCTGAATTTTTGGAGGGTGAACAAGCCTTTTTTTTTCACCGCAAATTTTTTTTAAGAAAAATGAATATTTGACTGTAAAATAAAAAAATACTTTTTTAGTAGATATAATTTTTTTGGCAGCTAAAATATAATTTTTTAATAAGCTCAAATTTGAAGTTTCTCAAAAAAATACTTTTTCGGTAGATTTTTCAGATAAATTAATGAACTTATTTTTAATCTTTTTTGCCCTTATGTTTTACACATAATTCCCACAATATCCTCAAACTCATCTTCACATTTATTTTGAAAATTATATAATATTATTTGACTTTTTTATATGTTTTAATATTTATTTTGATATTAGTTTTACTTATGTTATAATCCATATAAAATATTTGGTTAGATATATTTTCATTTATGTTTTATATGATTTAAAATTATATAATAATTAATATATTGTGCTCTGCACATTGTTTAATATACTTTAAATAATATTTATATGCATAAATAATTTTTATTACAAAATAAAATATAGTTAAAATTAAAAGTGATTTTATTTTTATGTTACGAAACAGTCTACAGTATAAAGCTCTTTCAAAAAATCTCTTTTTTAAATGACATTCAATCAATTAACTGACTTTTTAGAAAAGCTCTTCTAAAAAAAATTCTATTAACAAAAGCTCTACTTATATAAACTTATCCAAATAGACACTGATAAGTCAAGTATGTCATCAATTTCGATGGAGAATATAATGGATTGAGATAAAAATGATAAGTCAATTTGGCGTAGGATTCACTATCAAAAACCTGTACTGCACACATGTAATTCTGAATTTTAGCTTTTTTCGAATTATAGTTTGGTATTCACGTGGGAATGAAAGGTACAGCCGAGCCTGGATACTGATTTTACAATTCAGATTCTCACGTACCTACCTTACAAGCATTCAGAAATTTCATATTACTAATACATCAAGAAGTCCAAATTTCAAGAAATAAATTAAGAAACTGCGAACTGTTGAACAATAACCATGATCCTTTGAAAGATGACATTGAAAAATCAAAGATGTGACCTTCTTTTTAACCTCTAGCTGAATCCCCCCATGAAGTTGGTAGACAGTAGTGGAAACCGTGATGCATGCTTTATCCGGTCTTAATCAATCCAATGTGGTGAAAGAAAAAAAAGGGTTTTGTTAGCTCATAAGTAGGCAATTGATAAGCTTTCTCAGTGTCTTTTAGTAATAATCGATGAGCCATAATTAATTTTTTGAATGTTCGTAATATTATGAAAATCTACTAAGCGATGATATTATATGAAAGAACATGAGTTAAATAGTGAGTACTACGATTATATTATTGGGAGACTAAATTTGGCAAAAGCAGCAGAACCCTGGTAAAAAGATTTCCATTGGAACATGTGGTGATAGTTTCCAAGAATTTCCTTTTGCCATACAACACATACACACAAGAGTTGTTGTAGTGGAGCTGTATTACCTACTCAGCATCACTTGTACAGGATGTGAACATCCCATGGAAGGTTTCAGTAAGATATATATTGAAGTATCGCTAAAGAAGACATTGACAAAAGGTTCACCATTTAATGCATAAAAGACAATTTAGTTCTTAACAATTTTCACATTTCAATCGACTCAATAACTCTTTTAGATCAAATATGTTAATCTCTATGTTTCAGCCGGCATACTTGAAATTTATACTATAGTTAATTTTATACATCACTTTGATTGATACATAAATTAGAAATTTATCATACAGTTACGAAGAGTTTATTATTTTTTAATAAATAAGATTCTTCATAATCTTTGTACGTCATACTTTTTATAAATTACATTATCTCTATTTTAATAAAGGATATATTTTATTTATAATTAATAAAAAACTTAAAATTTTGATTATTATACTTTATAATAAATTTGTTGAAGATCTTTTTCATTGTGATAATAATTATACTAAATTTCACAGACCAGACCCAAATGGTCAAGGCTTAAGGGTCCCATATTCATACTCAGCTTGCAGACAGTGTATCACGGACGGTCCTATCAAAACCCTCGGGAAAAGTAATTAACTCTCTATCACAGACTCACAGCTAAGTCTCTGACTCTTGCAGGCTACTGCATGCTAAACTCAGTCTAATTTTAATTATGGTATAATCATTCAACACCTGATCCATGGCTATAAAGACAAGTGACTTTTCAGCGGACCTGCTCTTGTAGATGCTTGGAATAGGACACTAGTGTATAGCTCAACATCATTCGTTAGTAAAACAATCCCATCAAGAATTACCCTTCTCACAAACACATGCAATTCGCTTTGCTTCATGTTAATTTAATACGTTTTGACTGAATATAAATTAGAGTTTGATCTCGAAAGGTGACAAAGGACACATACAAACCTACACATTCCGGTTATAAAGCTGCACTGTTTCTCGCAGAAAATTACTTTTCTTTGATTGTCTGCATATGTGCGTGCGTGTATTTGTGTTTGTGTGGGTAGGAAAGAGAGAGTGATAGGTGTGGTCCATTCATGTCTATGGCTGATCAACCATGATGATGCAACTAGGGAAAAAAAAAGAAGAGGGTGAGAGAGACCGTAGATAATGAAGAGATAGAGAAGGGTTAAGATGAGATATTCTCTTTAGACATCATGGGTTTTGGTGTTTTCCTTTGAAATCAAACAAAGTTGAAAGAAACCAGATCTCTGTAAGAAGAGTCCGAAGTTCTGGAGTATATTTTTCAAGTGGGGCTGTATTTAGATTGAAGCTTGAGGTTGAGGTTGTGCTTTTATTGTCTTTTGGCAGAATTTGCTATGAGGCTATTAGTCAGTATTTGAATATACCAAAGCAGCTGTTTGTGTCTGAAGAAAGTCTTGTATTTTCTTTTTTTAGTTTTTGTACGGTCTTTTATCCGTTCTGAAAGCTTGTTTCTTTCGTGTATAACCAGTTCGATTTAGACCAAGATGATGTCTGATGACGCTTTTTCGATACCTTCTTCATTACCAGACGGTTCGAACCCTAACCCTAAAACTCGTGCTAATCAAGCTGCCAAGAAGAAGAGAAATTTACCAGGAAATCCAGGTAACACTTGCGCCTATGCTTGTTTTCTCATCTCCTTTGTTTTGAAACCCACTTTTTAGTAACTTAAATGATTTCTCGCCTTATTTAGCTTCCAATTCAACAGTAACACAATTGTTGTTTTTCTCTTTTCATGTCTAAACAGATCCAGATGCTGAGGTTATTGCTCTCTCTCCCAAGACGCTCATGGCTACCAACAGGTTCGTATGTGAAATATGTAACAAAGGGTTTCAGAGAGACCAAAACTTGCAGCTTCACAGAAGAGGTCACAATCTTCCATGGAAGCTAAGGCAAAGAACCAACAAAGAGGTTCGAAAGAAGGTATACATATGCCCGGAGAAAACTTGCGTTCACCATGACCCATCAAGAGCTCTCGGAGACCTCACCGGAGTAAAGAAACACTTCAGCAGAAAACATGGAGAGAAGAAGTGGAAGTGTGAGAAGTGTTCAAAGAAGTATGCCGTCCAATCAGATTGGAAAGCTCACTCCAAGACCTGTGGCACTCGAGAGTATAAATGCGATTGCGGAACTTTATTTTCCAGGTATGTTCAATTAATATTACACAACTTGTACTTTTCTCAGGAATCCTTTTCGATTTTGCAATCGCTTCTAGGAGGAAGCAGTAAATGCTGATCTTCAGGCCTTCATGGCTTTACGGATTGGAGATTAATGCTAGTACTTCATTTAATAGCTCTTAGGTAGAGTAATAATTGAGTTTCCAATTCCACTCTCCTACAGGAAAGATAGTTTTATCACCCACAGAGCCTTTTGTGATGCTTTAGCTGAAGAAAGTGCAAGAATCACATCAGCGGCATCAACAAATCTTAATTTCAGTAATGATGCAGCAAATTTGCATCCTGGATTTTCAAGCCGAGGGGTACAAGATATTCCGAACATTTCGCAATTTGGTGCAAGTTTTAGACCAGAATTTAACGGCATAGGAGGAGCTCATGGAAACTCTCTCACTGCAGATCAACAAAAACCCGGATTGTCACTGTTTCTAAATCAGGCAAATTCAAACATTAATCCCACAGGCCTCATGTCAAGTTCTGATCTTTATGTGTCTTCGAGTTCTAATCCTGGTTTGCCTGAGATGGTACAGATGGGATCATCGGCCAATCTCTACGGTTCATCATCCACAACCAATTATGGGAATTTGAGTTTATCAGGATTGCCTCAGGCGTTAAAAGAAGTTGGTAAGGAAGCGGATAGAGTGGATTCACTATCTTCTTTTTACTCTGAAAACCAAAATAAGCAGTCAAAACCAGCTGCACCAATGTCAGCTACTGCTCTTCTTCAAAAAGCAGCCCAAATGGGTTCAACGAGAAGCAATCAATCTTTCGTTAGCAGCAATTATGGACTCATGAACCCCTCTTCTTCCACAACACCCAATCTCAACCCTTTCAACCATAGCAGAAACGAACTACAAGAAGTTTTTCAGAATGTTAATAAACAACCAGAGAGCTCAACACCAACAAACAGCACTGTGGAGGCAATAATGGGCACATCAACAAGTCTCGACCAACTCGTGATGCGAACTAGTGGAAAGCAAAGTGACCCATCTCAGTTCAATCCACGCACTAGTAGTCATATTGACAAGGGTTTAACAAGAGATTTCCTTGGCGTGACTCCTGATTCTGGTCGTCCATTTTTTTCACCACAGCTAGCTAAGTTTGCTTCAATGAGCTCAGCCATGGGACTAGACCAATTCGCACACAATTAGGACCATACTCTACCCATCCTGAAATGTCACAGACTTGAGGTGATCAAATTGTCCCAACAAGCCAAAAGGGTAACCAAAAACTACCGAGTTGAAGCCAGTTTGACTCTGTGGAAGTGGGTTTAGATCGAGCACGGGTTGCAGAGAAGGACGCCTTGGGACTGCTCAGGTGGGGACCGCACTACATATGGTCTGAAATGACTAAACAATGAGCCAACTCCTTGTCGTGCATGTTCTCGTCGTTTTTACTGTTGTTTTTATTTCTCTTCTTGTTGTCTTATCACTTGTCTGAATTCTCTTATCGTATATTTGGATCTCCGTCCGTCCCTTTTAGAAATCCGACGCCACAGAAAAACCACACTCTTCCGTGTGTGGTTGACTCATTGTCAAACCAATCGGGCTCTGTGGTCAACCTTTAGTAATTATAAACAAAAAACAAGTGTTTGGTATTTTACAATAATTTCAAGATTATTATATAAAAATGGATGCTAATCGATGGTCTTAATGTCTAAGGTGATACCAAAGTATTTGTTTTTAGGTTAAACAAAAAAATTTCTTTTGATAAAATCAAGAATTACTAATGCTTTGTGCATAAAATTCCCCGTTTTGGGGGAGCAATTTTACTAATTACTTCAGGCTCATTCTAAGAAAAAAAAGAGAATTACTAGTCATAACTTTAATTTCTTTAGCATATATCAAGTAAATAAAATTTTGATTATATTTAGAGTTAATTGTTAAAGAAATCAAAATTTACTTAATTTTACAATATTAATTTGAATTTTAAAAAATTGTTCTCAAATACTCCAATTTTCAATTTTTGGCAAAAAACCAAATGTTAATTTATCCGGTAATGTAAATGAGATGCAACGAGTCCTATCAAATTAGTATTTTCGTCACCTAATTGTTGTGTCACGTATGAATTTTATTATTTAATAAATTAAAATATTAAAAATCATAAAATAATTATATACTCCTTCATAATTATTTGAACCCATAATCATATATTTTCAACCTCAGATCCTATTTTATTGCGGAACTTCAGACTAAATGTGAAAATGGTAATAATGAATTATTTTAAAGTATTTGATATTTTAATTTATTAAATAATGAACTTCATACATGACACAATTATAATGCGTGACAATGTCATAACAAATATACTAATTTGAAATGACTCATCTCATCATCCACATTAACGTAGAATTTCATATCGAGTCATTTTCGTTGAAAATTAAAAGTTGAAGTATTTAAGTGCTATTTTTTTAAGTTTCAGCCGTTATTATAAAATTGAGTAAAGTTTGAGAATTTTGTTTATAATTGACACTTACATATCCTAACTTGTTAATTTAGTTTATAAAATCAAGATTTTAGAAATTCTGAAGAAACTTCTTTCAATCATTTGAACCACTCTTAACTAGCAAAATGAAGTATACTTTCTCAAACTAATTAGAAGATCCACTTTTTGCGGTTGTGGGTTGAATTTAGGGTATGACTTAATTACAAGTTAGGTTGGTCACGAGCAATTAAATGTTACCACATTAATTAGTAACATAATATGAATACGTACAATGTTTTTCTTGATTAATCAAATTAAAATTGAAAAAAAATAGTAACTCAACTATATGAACAAATTCCTAGAGACAGGGTTTCTTTAACTAGGTAGAATCTAGGTTTTTGAGTTAGACCCTTGAATGTATATAGGCATGATCATGGCCTGATAAGCTTGGAGAGAAATTTCCGGAAGGCCATTGTCTGGATTGTTTGATTCGTCAAAAGAAATATGATTATGAATTTAGAAAGAAATAACATTATTTCAGTGAGGATGATATCTTTTTCTTTTTAGTCAAAGCTTGATTATTATTTTTTAAGTGTTTTTTGTATAAATTGTCGAGATATATATAATATCTTATAAGATATGTAATATAAATAAATTATTAATGATTTAAAAATAATTGAATTTGTGTTTTAGTCGATTTTTAAAAAAATAATCAAAAGTTAAACTAGCAAGACAAGAAGTTAAAGGTTTAAAAAGTTTACCGGTAATAGACCGTTGTAAAATTAGCTAAAGATTGAATAAAATTAAATAATTTAAAAAATGATTGAAGAAGACTATCCATAATCATCGAAAAATTTAAAATTTAATTAAAAAGGAGATTGATAAATTAAAATTAATCGATTTATTTTAGTTTACAAAAACTAATTAATTAATCAAGAAATTGATTGATTTTTAACAACAAAAATTATTAAACTAAATCAAACTGAAAAATTAAAAATTGAACAAAACAATTAGTCGATTCAAAATATTTACTAATAAATTGATTGAACCTGTTAATTACCAAAAAAATTTTTTATCAGCCTGGTTAACTTTGATGTTGGCTTTTATGTAAGTTCAGAACTTCCAAATTGAAAGCCTGCAGCCAGGCCAAGTCACTCACTCAGAAAACAACAAGAACATTTTGTTCTTGGACTGTCTCAAATTTCTTGTTATTGAAACGAGACATATAACATCAGTTCAACTCCAAATTCATATAGATCTTTTCGAACAATAATAAAATAGATAGAACCAATACGCTTACCCATTCAAACACTTTCCAACAATTTGTTTCATGTCGTTTTGTATTCCGTTTCAGAGTTCTGGTAAAACGAAAGCTACGCCAACTTTTAATCAGAACTGTCGAGGAATGTTTGTGGTTACAATGTTCAAACATTGGAAGTTTCATATGATGTCGTTTACCAGCACTTTCTTTATCTGCCTCCACCTACCTAGAATATGTTAGTTTGGGCTAAGAGAATGATTTAAATTAGTTAAAAACCTTTGGACCCAATATTATATTCAGATTGACCTACATTCCTCATCCTGTTTTATGTTTCACTTTAACAGGGTTTCGTCTTTCCAGAACAACTTGTCCTGAAAAAGGAAACCTGGAAACTAGAAAGGTCCAACTTCAGAAAGCTTCAGGACCCTTATTTAAGGCACTGTTAAACTCCTGACAACCGTTACTTCTGCCAACTTTATACATAAAGCTTCAAACTTTCCATTGATCATTTACTTGCTTTGTTTATAGAGATTGAGCTTAGAGATCATAAAGAAAAACTTCGGGAAACCCTCTTAACTTTTTGGGACTAGGACGGTGATCTAGGCATGTCACCCTGGAAATGAAAAAAAAAGGTCAAAAAGAGGGAACAGAAAACTATTGCTTTGATTAATTAACTATAAACAAGAGACTTTATGGTAAAGAGTATTGTCTTTTTATTGGAACTTGACAGGTCCAGCTCTTTTTGAGACCTGGGGTTCAGGTTACAACCTCGGACTTCGAAACTCGTTTCCTGCAACAACTACAACAATATATCAAACACGTCTCCTACCACCAATTTTTGCACTGCATAGGATTCTAATGTTGACTCAATCACAATCCTCTCTCGACCAAAACTCTTAATTCTCTCAAGTTGAAACTCAATAACACTCGTGAACCTGACTGTTTTGCATGGGAGTTGTTATTTGGTCATCAACAAGCTCTTGTGGAATATAATTCTGTCCTATCTTTGGTCATTCTTGTTCAATCACTTTTTCCCTGGAAAGGGCATCCGTTTGGTGTTGTAATTTTCAGGGCTCACTTTTCCCTGGAAAGTGCATCCATTTGATGTTCTGGTTATTAAGATGAATGTTGTCTGAAATTTGGGGCTATTTGTTTCTAATTTTTTAGTTTTTAGTTTGAGTTTTTATTTTCAAATTTAGTATAAAAATCTGTTTGTTTGAGTTTTTAGTTG
Source organism: Erythroxylum incrassatum (assembly GCA_026546855.1). Lineage (NCBI taxonomy): Eukaryota > Viridiplantae > Streptophyta > Magnoliopsida > Malpighiales > Erythroxylaceae > Erythroxylum > Erythroxylum incrassatum. Next base: position 37,363,245 of record JANVCL010000005.1, on the reverse strand, counting down.
GTATTGGTTGTTTCGATTTTCAACAATTATGAAAATCATAAGAAATAAATTTTGTTTTTTTTGTTTATGTTCTTTTTTCATAATCTGAATTATTTTCAACTAAATATATACTATTTAATTGTTTAATATATTAATTATTAGTTAGAATTATGAATAATTTAACTTAATATTATATATTTAATTAATTAAAATTAATTGCTAATAATAATTATGAATAATTTTATTTAATTTTGTAATTAAATTAAATAATTATTAATAAATATAATTAAAAATGAAATATCTTCAAAATATATGATTTTCAAATAAAATTTGATTTAATAATTCAAACATATTTAAAATAATATTAATTTATAAATAAAAAGTATTTATTTTAATAATAAATTTGTTGATAAATATTGTATAAGAGATTAACATAAATTTATTAATTAAAAATAATTCATCTTTAAGTTTTATCTAATATATAAATATTATCAGTTTATAACTATATTGACACTAACAAATAAAATATTTTTAGTTTTATTTTAAAAAACTAAAATCCACGTGGAAATATAATGTTGCCAGTATTAAGTTCTCTAATTTACTGATAGTTTACCACAATAGCTATATTTTTATATTACTTGTTTATTAAGGAATGCTTCTTTTTAATGAGATTTTATGAGAAGCTCTTCCTAATGGGCTAACTCAACTATATTGGGCTAATTATCATTGGGCCAAAAGTTGGCCTAGACAAAGTAAAATGACGTGGCAGTTTTTTATTGGCTGAAGCCTGATATAGGCAGGAATTCAGTAGGCCACGGTCGAGGTCCACGTGTAAGAAGCTCATAGGTGATAGATACGTGGAAGGACACTTTCGAATCACACACGAGTTTTTTCTCTCTCTCTCCTCTTCAACACTACATTAGAAAGTAAAATTTACCAGTTTCAAGCTAAAATCTTCTTCTCTATCTTCCCTCCAGATTCGTGGAGACATATATTTATGCACATACACATATATATCTGTTGTGTTTAGCAATTTGTGCAAGTGGGTATTGGTGCTTCCTTTCAGAATCAGAAGAGAGTTTCTGGTGATGAATTTGGTGAGGTTTTTTTGGGCCATGGATGGATTGGCATGGAGAGGATTGGGGTTCACAATGCTTATACTTCAGTTTGTGTTTGTTTCCCAGCTCCTACTTCACCAACCTCTTGTTTCTGCTTCAGGTTTTTGTCCACCTTTTCTTTTAGTACGAAAAGATTTGGTTTTTATTTTTACTATGTCAATAGGCAATGCCTTTGTTTATGATTATGCCCCTCTTTATTGCTATCTATTGGACGTTTGGATCTGTTACTAAGTATCTGACAGATTAGTTTGACTGAGATTCATAAGATGCAGCTAAGACTTTAAAAGTTTCTATCTTTCTGTTGTGGGATACTTTGTTTTGCTGAAAACAGACTTTTCTTTTATGGTTGTTTAATCACCGAACTCTGTCAATTATTGAATTGTAGGTATACTTTCTGGTTACATCGAGTTACGTGTGTGGTTATGTGCTGCGCCTGAAGCCTATGCGTTGTGATCCGTTTGATGGATGCTACAATTTTTTATTCGTTAAGATACTTACCACAAAAAGTTGTGTGGTTATTCAATAGCTGATTACTCAAGATATATTATCACAAGTGCATGATATGAATTTTGATCCCTTAATAGCGTCCCAGTACGTAGAAATTTAAACAGCGATACGAGAAGGCTTTCACAGTCTGTCTTTTTTTCTGAGTGAGATGATTAAGACTGAAGGTATTTTCCTAATTAATGGAATTAACATCCACGAATGGAGATTGTTTATGAAAGAAGATCACTGGCTACATAGTAATTTGATATTTATGGGATCACTTTTAGGATTGAAGCTAAGCAATAAAGCAAATAACAGTTTAAGGCATCTGCTTCTTTAATGTTATTCGCTCTACATGCAACTTTGGCACTCGTTCGGTTTTATAGTGTGTAGTGCCATTGGTGTCCATAAGTCATTCACCATTAATGTATTTTGGAATCAAACGTGCAGACGGTAAAAGTGGGAATGCCGCTGAGCTATTTGAAAGAGTTTCTCATAGTGTAAAGTTGAAGCATTATAGTGAGGCGCTTGATGATCTTAATGCTGCCATTGAGGCAGATCCAACACTTTCTGAAGCTTATTTCCGTCGAGCATCAATTCTTCGTCAGTTGTGCAGGTCAGCTATTAAATTGTTTTTTATTTCTTTACAGTCTTCATCAGAAGCTAATTGATGATTAGACTCTGCACGGAAACAGCAAAATGTTGGACTGATCTTACGATTGCTTGTATCCCTGAAGTTACCTTAATACATGTTTTATTTTTTCCGTGTCATTTCTCTAAAATACATGATGCCGCATTGTCTTTTGAAAACTTCATGTTGATCTTCTATTTGTCGGAATGCCCAGTAAATAGCTCTTGAGTAATTCAACCATAGTCTTTTACTTTCTGAAAGGAAAGAAAGTTACGACTTAACATTATTTTTGGTCTATGTAGATACGAAGAGTCGGAAAAGAGCTATAAAAAGATCTTGGAGATACAACCTGGACATAAGAATGCAGAAAAGGAGCTTTCCCAATTACTTCAGGCTCAGAGTGCTCTCGAGAGTGCTTTGAATCTTTTTGATTCAGGGGACTTTTCAAAATCTTTAGAATTTGTTGATAAAGTTGTTCTTGTTTTTTCTCCAGCATGTTCAAAGGTAATAATTGTCTCTACTTATACATTGTTGTTGTTGGCTTTGTATCTTATTTGGTAATTTATTCAGCTTGCTAAGTTTTTCCAGTATAGTGTCTGCAATCTGTTGACTACATGCATTACTGGTTGTAGGCTAAACTCCTAAAAGTGAAATTGTTGTTGGCAACTAAGGACTATTCTGCCGTCATCTCTGAGAGTGGATATATTCTAAAGGAAGATGAAAATAATCTTGATGCACTACTGCTTCGTGGCCGGGCTTACTATTATTTAGCAGATCATGATGTTGCTTCAAAGTAAGTGTAAAGAAAATATTTTTTAGCCTCTTAGGGCTTTCTATTAATTTTTTTATTACTCAAAAAGTCTTAAGTATGGATGTATGCTTTCTTTAGGCATTATCAGAAGGGTCTACGTCTTGATCCAGAGCATAGTGAACTGAAGAAAGCATATTTTGGTTTAAAAAACTTACTCAAGAAGACCAAATCTGTAAGTTGACATTATATTCAGATAGATTCTTGTCTTTGTAATTAAGGGCTTGCAAAAATGTGGAGTTGGGTAGAGATTGTGAGAGAAATTTCCTTTTCCTTCATTCGGAGTTTATGTTAATCATTGTCATATTTTTTCTTTACAGGCAGAGGAGAATGTTAGTAAGGGTAAGCTGCGAGTTGCAGTAGAGGACTACAATGCAGCTCTTGCACTGGATCCCAATCATCAAGCACATAATGTACATCTTTATTTAGGCTTGTGTAACCTCTTAGTCAAGCTTGGCAGGGGTAAAGATGCATTAAGTGCCTGCAATGAAGCACTGAACATTGATGGGGATCTTCTTGACGCTTTAGTTCAGGTTAGGGTGATGTTTTGTTTTTATGTCCCTTTTGTTTGAACATTATATTGCTTTCTGAAGATCTCCTAAGAGAAATTTGTCATATCATAGAGAGGTGAAGCAAAACTCTTGACAGAGGACTGGGAAGGAGCTGTTGAGGACATTAAATCAGCTGCTCAAAAATCGCCGCAGGTTAGCTGCTATCCTTCTGCATCAGCCACCCTCTCAATTGAGCTTCTATAGTCATCTAATTACCAAGTTTCTTTGGCATCTAACTGTTTCGTTACTACATTTATTTATTTTCTGCGAAATCGATAATTAGGTTTACCTTCTTGAAAATTCATTGGCATTATGCAACTCTCTCTTAACCGTTCAGTTCTATGATATCTGCTATTTAATTAAGCAAAATGTGGATACATATAGCTTTTAGGTTATGGAAAATATTCAAGCCACATATATGCAATATTGACAGGACATGAGCATCCGGGAAGCATTGATGAGGGCAGAGAAAGCCCTGAAGCTGAGCAAGCGCAAGGACTGGTACAAGATATTAGGAGTCTCAAAAACTGCATCATCATCGGAGATTAAACGTGCATATAAGAAGCTTGCTTTGCAGTGGCACCCGGATAAAAATGTTGATAAAAGAGAAGAAGCAGAGGGCATGTTCCAAGAAATTGCTGCTGCTTATGAGGTATGATTGTTGTGATCTGATTTTTCTTTTATCATTTCAAAGTGTATACCATCAGATTTTGTTAATCTCCACAAGATACAGTTTCTTTGTCAATTTACCGGTAGATTTACAGGACTTTAAGTATGAGAATTTCGTTTATTCGTGGTCCAAATTAAAGCACAAGTTTTGGTAGTTGTCTTCCTCCCTAAAATTCCATTGTCTCTACAGGTCCTCGGAGACGAAGACAAACGTTCAAGGTATGATAGAGGAGAAGACATTGACGATATGGGAATGGGTGGTGGTGGTGGTGGCGGTGGTTTCAACCCATTTGGTGGTGGAGGACAGCAATATACTTTCCATTTTGAAGGAGGCTTTCCCGGGGGTTTTGGTGGATTTGATGGAGGCTTTCCGGGTGGCGGTGGCGGCTTCCAGTTTCACTTTTGACATCAATGCAGCATGGGGTTGTTTCAGCATGTGCCACCATTGCACAAAAGGTTGTAGAATTGCTTATGTTATGCCCCCCCTGAGTCCTAACATCAATATACTAACACTTACAGGTACATCTTAGGTCAATGAAATAGGTTTTCTATATCGTACATTTGCCCCTCAGCAAAGTTTTGCTCCTAACAATTTCGGAATCCTGGAACTTGTAGTTAAGGAAATGTTGAGCATTGATTTATTAATGCATCATGACATGCCTCTTTCTTAATTGATCTGCATGGAATTTTAACCTGCCAGAGGCTTCTGCTTAACGTTTTTGTCTTTCGGCGAACAGATTGTATGATCACTGAAAAGTGCAAAAACACATTTGTACTGTCACATTGTATCGTATTGACAAATCCAAAAAATAAATAAAGCAACATCTTATTTTTCAAGATTTTCCCATTTTTTTGAGACCTCAAGCTTAAAGTTTCATTCTTTATGCAATGTGTTACGTGGAAAGCTAGGCAATGCTTCTTAAATTGGACATAACAGTCTTGTTCGAATTTAGATTAAGACGATTCAAGAATTTGTAGAAAGATTAAGAAGAGATCTAAAACTTGTGTGTTTTGAGTTTTTTGTGAAAAACTGAAGGATTTGGTTAGAAAGACAATCATATCTTAGAGTATGTATTCTATGAAGGACATGTTATAAGACACCAGCGTGTCCCAAACCATTTTCTTTAGTTTTTTCTAAAGTTTAAGATAACTTTTTAACCTTTTTGTAGTATCTTTAACTATCTCAATTAGAGCTTAGGTGATAAATTTATGTCCAACATTGTCTAAATCGGATATTAAATAAGTTAGACAATGCTTATTAAATTGAGAATAACTTCTTTTATATAAATTCCGATTAAAATAATTCAAGATTACATGAAAAGTTTAGGAAGAGTTCTAAAATTTTTGTGTCTTGAGCTTTTTGCGAAAAAAGAATAATTCAGCCAAAAATATGATCATATGTCATAAATTATGTTCTTCACTTTTTTTTTGTGACTGTAAGTTTATAGGTTTAAGTTATGGAAATAATTTTTTTTAAAATACAAAGAGAATGGTGCGTCTATTATGATCCTCTCTAAATTCTCGCAAAGCAGGAAGACGTGTGTTAATTATATTGACTTTTTTTTGGTTTGGAAAAATTAAAGATACAAAAATCTTGGGAGTGTAGTGCTGGAAATGGAACAAGGACTCTCTGTTGTAGCATGTTCAAAAGTGATAAATCAGTTTCACTCCACGTTTGATGCTAATGGTATTAATTGCACACTAGTAGTCTTTATTATTTTCTAGATTCCTGGTATGCAGTAATTTATATATGTACGAAATCTAATTTGGAGTAACAATCGAGGATTTGTACCACCATTTGAATGCTTCCTATAAGGTATAGATTTTCTTCTAGTCAATTTATATGTTTTCAGTGGATTACTAAGAACACACCATGTAGAGTAAAATTAACTCTTCAATATTAGCAGTTCGAATATTTTGTAACTAAAATATATTGAATATATTCTTTTATGTATGAGTTTAAGCCCATGTTATGAATACCGTACCGAATTTAGTATCGGATTGAGTTTTAGTACGATATTATACCAGTAGGTACTGATTTGGGTAATTTTTTAAATTTATGAAATAGTCCATGAATTTTTTTAAAAATTACAAAGTAGTTTATTGTTATATTGTATAGTTGAACATTATATTTTTATCTCTGTCTCCAAAAATAATAATCACAATTTAAATTTAATTTATAAAATTTATTTAATAATTATTAATAAATATAATTAAATTTAAAATATATATTTAAAATATATAAATTTCAAATAGATTTTAAATTAATAATTAACATATATAAATCAATATTATTTTATAAATAATAATTTTCAAATTATTTATTTTAAAAATAAAATTTTTATTAATACTTTGTTAATAAATATTATATAAAATATTTAAATAAATTTAAATAAAAATAATTTATTTTTAAGTTTTATTTAATTTATAAT
>JANVCL010000005.1:37327280-37339000 GCA_026546855.1 Erythroxylum incrassatum | reverse complement strand
ACACCGATTTTCGGACAGCCGCAAGCCAGAGGATCTAAAACCTCATTGTCCATTTGAAGAAGATCACTGCGAAAGAGAAACACAAAGGCAAGCGGAGGAGAAGGAGCGAACCAAAACTTCACCTTTTGTTTTCATACCACATTTATATACACCCGATATCGATTCTATTGAGAGGGAAATTTTCAGTGTCATGATCAGATGCTCTGGAGTGTATTGTAGTGAGAGCTATCATCACCATGATCAACACGACTAACGGCATGATTTCACCGTCGTCTTCTTCGGCGACCGCCCAATCTCCGGGACTGAAGACCTATTTCAAAACCCCAGAAGGAAGGTATAAACTTCAGTACGAGAAGACTCACCCTTCTGGTCTTCTTCACTTCGCTCACGGCAAAACCGTCACTCAGGTGCTTCACTTTCTTTGGTTGTTTAATCACTATACATTATTCGTCAAATTTTTTCTCTTATTTTTGTTGGATCAGTTTGTGATTTTATGGCATTAGGTCAATACCCATTTGTTCAAATCGACTTTTCATCTCAATTCGCCAGAATTATGTTGGAAACTTTTATTTTGTTTTACGAAGTTTTGGGATTGACTATGTCAGTTACACGTTGTTTGTTCATTAATTACTAAGAGCTTTTTGTTAATATCAATCCCTTTACAATTCATATTTGACTGCATTTTGTCTGTTTAATTTCAGTTTTTTTTTTGCCCCCTTCACCTTCAGCTTCAATTTTCTTATATTGTAATTTCACAAAGATTGAGTTTTAAAGTGAATATAGGTAGAATTTTCAATTGATATGTGATACTAAAATTTACAGGTTTAGATATATGTTTCTGAGAACAAATGTGTGACGAGTTTTTTAATCTTAGGTAAGTGTAGCCAATCTCAAGGACAAACCATCTCCATCAACTCCGACTGCTCCAGCTTCAAGCTTTAGTGCTAGCAGTGGGGTACGGTCAGCCGCAGCTAGGTTGTTGGGTGCTGGCAATGGAAGCCGTGCACTAAGCTTCGTCGGAGGGAATGGGGGGAGTAAAAGTGTTAGTGGAAGTAGTAGGATTGGATCACTTGGTGCATCAAGTTCTAATAGTTCAATGATAAATACAAATTTTGATGGAAAAGGGACTTACTTGATCTTCAACGTCGGTGATATGATTTTTATAAGTGATTTAAACTCTCAAGATAAGGTATTTTTAGTCTTATTCTTTTAGTAAACAGGGAAAGACATTTATCTGAGACCTTTCTTTTTGCTCTACAGGACCCTATAAAATCCATCCATTTTAGTAACTCAAATCCAGTGTGTCATGCTTTTGATCAAGACTCTAAGGATGGACATGATTTGATTATTGGATTAAACTCTGGTGATGGTATGCTATTGTACCAGAGATTCAATTGCCATATCTTTTCCTTTGGGTTAGTGTAAACTTTCTGAAGTTACTAGTCATGTTTTTGCAATTGTAGTGTACTCAGTGTCACTGAGACAACAATTACAGGATGTTGGAAAGAAGCTTGTAGGGGCCCAGCACTATAACAAAGATGGTTCTGTTAATAACAGGCAAGAGTTACCTCACTCTTGTAGCTCCTTGAATTTTCCTGCAATCTGTTGCTGTTGATATTTTGATGATTTGTCTTCTTGAAAGAGATGATCTGGTCAATTAGTGTAAAAGGTGCTTCCGCAACTCCACTGATATAAACTTGTTTAGTGATGATGTTTTGTAAAGAAGGTTGCCAAGTGGTATGTAATTCACGTTGACGTAATCCACATCACTGATATCAATTTAATTCACATTGATGTAAAGAAGGAAGAAAGTGACTGCCAACACATGGGGATAAATTACTTAATCACATTTATCAATTCTGTCATCTTTCATTAATGATCTGTGATTGCCGGAACATTCTCAAGTTGCTAACAACGTATATTTGAGTGGTTATATAATAGAAAGGAGAACACAAGAAACTGCTCATTTCACTATTTATCTTCTGCAGGAGTATTCATTTATCCTTTTAACTTCTAGATGCCAATCTAGCTACTTTAGCATTCTTGTTGTATGTCTCCTAGACCCTAAACTTTTCCACTTGTTGGTTGTGTGGTTATCAAACTCTTTTTCCCAATAGTACCATACCGCCCACATTTTGTATATGCATGTAAAGTATTTACTTCTTGGCCTGGAAATATTCTAGAAAGGCAAGAGCAGTATTGTGACCTTTTCCTTTCCTTTTCTGCTTTGCCCAGTTGTGAAACTTTAAGACAAGGATTATCTTTAATATTGTAGTCATTTAAGTATTCTGTAAGAATTCCTGTAAGCTTGGATTTCATGTATCACGATCAGTTATACTAATGCAGTTTTTCTTTTCAATAGTCGTTGCACAAGTGTTGCATGGGTGCCTGGAACTGATGGCTCTTTTGTTGTTGCTCATGCGGATGGGAATTTGTACGTGTATGAAAAGGCAAGCTTGATGGAAATTTTGTTTCTGACAACTTTTTTTAAGTTTAATGTTTCTACTTTTATGTTTCTTGATTTGATTAGTTTACATATACTTCCTCTAGAACAAAGATGGAGCAGGTGATTCTTCGTTCCCTGTTATGAAAGATCCAACTCAATTTTCTGTTTCACATGCTCGTTATAACAAGGTACTACAATCGATTCTTGTTGTAGATAAAAATCATGATGTGTTATTATTAAATGTTTCCTGATCTTAGTTCAAGTATGGAATTTTAACAATTTAGTACTTAATAAATCCTTGGAAACAACAACCATCTCATACATGTACATGAAAATAGCTGCTTGTTTAAATCCAATGGTATACTAATGCAAAATATCCAAGGAGAGAGAGATACTTATATGCAAGCAAAAGCAGTTTGTCCTGATGTGGCAAACTCCAAGGTTATCACGTTTTTCTAAGGTGCCGCAACTTTATAGAATTAGTTTCTTAATCAAACTATTCCAAGTGCCTTTGTGGACAGAGTGTTCATTTGTTTGGTTTCCACTCTTTGAAAATGGGCTTTCCTTGTGGCACTGTGAGTCCATCAGTTCCCAGCCATCTCTTTCTCTCTCTAGATTTTTGTCTAATTTATTTAGATTTTCTTAGCTCCCTCTTTATAATCTTTGATGTTATACCTTAGTGTTATTGTGCAGGATTATCAAACAATCAATATTTTAGTGCAAGAGAGCTACTTTGTGAATCAATATATCTGGCTTTATTTACATCAATTACAAGGCTTTGGTTCCGTGCTTGTCTGTATGCTTTATTGGGAGACCTGAAGTTTTATTAAGTGTTTTTTCTTTCCTTGCCCCCACCCCTCTCATGACACTATGAATAGAATAGTATCACTAAAAGTGGCTTGTGCAGTATTCCTTTTAGTTTCAGAAGAACATCGTAATAAAACTTGCTAACTCTCATTCTTCCTATCATTTGTTGATCGGTACAAACTATATGCAGAGTAACCCAGTCGCCAGATGGCATATTTGCCAGGGTTCAATTAATAGTATTTCATTCTCAACTGATGGGACCTACTTAGCTACTGTTGGAAGAGATGGTAATGCATTCTTCTTGTTCAATTGCAGTAAATTTTTTCACATCTTATTTTTCTAATTTATTGAGAATCTTATTAGCCCAAAATTTCACTGAGTGCAGGGTATTTACGAGTTTTTGACTATTCAAAAGAACAACTTGTATGTGGTGGAAAAAGTTATTATGGTGCTCTGCTATGTTGCGCTTGGAGGTGAATGACTGACCTGATTTTCAAGTCATAAGTCATCACTAGAAAATTTTCTGGTATTATAATAGAAGTTACAGTCCAGGCCTATTGCAATTTGTGGGCTGATGTATCTTGTTTTAACTTTTTTTATTAGTTTTTCTATCTTCTTATAGAGAATTAAATGTGATACATACAAATTCTGTCTGTCAGCATGGATAGAAAGTACATTTTGACTGGAGGTGAAGATGATTTAGTTCAAGTGTGGAGTATGGAAGACCGGAAAGTTGTGGCATGGGGTGAGGGGCATAACTCCTGGGTAAGATTTTCGTCAAGCAATGCAGTAATTGATTGATTGTTGCTCATGGCCATGGCCATCTTACTTAACTGCAAAATGATGGTGCTGGCAGGTCAGTGGAGTGGCTTTTGATTCTTATTGGTCATCACCAAACTCAGATGACACAGGGGAGAATGTCATGTATCGGTTTGGTTCAGTTGGTCAGGTACTTATATGGATGTTAATATTGCTATTGAATTCTTAACTTGCCATTAAAGGTTGAATTTCTCCTTAACCATGTGATTTCACATTCTGGGGAGATTAAAATGATAGGCATATATTAGATGTATGATTTGTGATGACTAGGAGAAATGCTGCTTAATTGGAGAACAATACAGTTCAAAGGGTGTCATCTTTGTTCTGACACTTTGAGGACCTAAAACTTAAGGAATGAGAATTTGGGCATAATTTCAGAGGGTACTGGGCATTTAACATGGCCATGGAGCCAATATATGGTATTATAATAAAGATATACATACATTTATGAATACTATTGCCTGAAGTCGGAAGAGTTGAATTAAGGTCAAATAGGCAAATATGATGTGGTAGCCTGTTTGTTCAAATTAGAAAAATTCTTCAAATCCTGTTTGCTAAAGCCTCAAAAACAAGAAACATTGCAACTTTATGTGTTAATGGACAGGATACACAATTGCTTCTGTGGGACCTGGAATTGGATGAGATTGTAGTGCCCTTACGCCGCCCTCCTGGTGGATCTCCCACTTTTGGCGCCGGAAGTCAGTCCTCACATTGGGAAAATGTTGTGCCTGTTGGCACTTTGCAACCTGCACCAAGCATGAGAGATGTCCCCAAGCTTTCTCCACTAGTTGCACATCGTGTTCACACAGAACCCCTTTCTGGCTTAGTATTTACCCAGGAATCTATTCTTACCGTATGCAGAGAGGGCCACATAAAAATCTGGACTAGACCTGGAGCACCAGAACAATCATGCAACTCTGAAACCAGCTTAAGTGGCAATTTGAAGGATAAGCCACTGTTGACGAGCAAGATTGGCAATGCCAATTACAAACAATGAGTAGTTAAACAAAAGGACTGTCACAGAAGCAAGGCCAAGCTTGTCTCTTTTCATGGTTTTATATTTCAATTTTCTAGTATGGCCATTCATCTCTTTCATTTAGTTGTTTTTCCCAGAAGTGGGACCAGGAAATCAATAACTTTTAGCTGGGAGATTAATCAAGTGGTTCCATTGTATATTAAGGTATAAATTGTCATTGATCCACTGGAAGCTTGGAAGGGAGAGAACCCACCTTGTAAGTACAAAATGGCTGTCGCTAGGATATATATACATATTTAACTGCTGACAGGAATAATTGCAAGTTGCCTCTTTCAGGTTTATATTTCTTGGAGGTTCATTTGAGCGGTAATTTGATTCTGTTGGTAATGTATCCATTACCATATGGTTTCTGTTCGATATCCTTGACTTTTCATGGTGAGAAAGCCTTAGCTTCATGTAATAGCTAGATGGGATTCATATTTATATTGGCTGTGCCACGAATTTTGAGCATGCCTTTCTGTGATTCACATTTTATATGGGATTTTGATGCAAAGTAAATTTACGTGGGAAATATTTGACTCAAGAGATATGATTCTTCAATTGTAGACAAGTTTCCTACTCGTACTAATGGGCTTATTAGGGTTAAGAAGCTTTAATACATGCTGTAGCCTATTGTTGGAGATTTGAGTACTTCTTGCTTTCATGTACTGTATGTGTTTGTTCATCTATTTTATCTGAAATGATGGTCTTGTTAAAGGTTGCCAGGAGCTTTCCTTGATTATATACCATTCAAATTACATTACTACCAGGGAATTTAAGTGAGAAATTTTACTTCTTCCCTTGTATATATGCAACTGTATTGAGTTGTGCTTCAACTTCCATCCTAACCTATAATGAGTCAGCAAATCACTTGCGGCCATAAAACGCACTTACATAAAATCTAATCATTCAAGATATTGATGTGCCACAAATTTGTGTTACTGTATCAATATTCTTCACCACAAACTTGCCGAGGAACCTCACGGGTTCTAGGAGACCTGAATCCAGAAAAGATCTATTCCAGCGCCAAAATACAATACAGAAAGCAGCAAAGGATTTACTGGCCAGTGGCCAACTAACCAGAAAACCATCCATTCTGTGTTGCATTACTCTACAGATTCAATTATCCCCTGCAATTTCAGTTTCTGGTTGATCAGAGTCGATCACAGGTTGAGGAACAGCTTTCACCAGCGTGCATTATGTCCATTACCCCCTAATCTTGCGTACGTGGCTTCCTCTTGGACAGGAATATATATAAAGAATCTAGTTATTTGGTAAGTTATTATAGAATCATAGGCAATGAACAAGCACTTCGTTGTAACTTATCCGCAAGCCTCTCTCTCTACCCTGTTGAAGGACCAAACTCAAGTTCTCCATCAAATAGTATAACCATAAAACTTATTCTATAAAAAATTGAATTGTGACCAACAGCTAGAAAAGATGAGCATACTTCTTTAATTAGCATAGGTCGGAACTTTCCTGGCGTGCCTTGTGCAACAATGAACGGTTTCTTTTTATTGTTTGGCTGAATTCTCTAGACACCCTTTCGAAGAGAGGGGAGCAAATGAAGTAGAAGAAGTGAGACGCTTGCATAGCGCTGACAAAGTTCTAATCTCTATTTAGTTTCCAAACTGAACAGAAGGTTCGAGTGAGAGAGAGTGAGAGGGAAAACAGAGTAAATAAACTAGCTTTTTATTATGTCAACTGTACAGTACAAAAGCTAAATTTCATAATATATACAACTGAGTTAAAAGAACAGTACAAGTCACAAAACTACACACTCTATTATGTACATAAAACGACAACACTGAACACTTGACTAATTGACTAACTTAACACTTAACACAAACTTAGGGAAAGAGAGAGAGTTGTCAAAACATATACATCCTTTGAAGTTTCCTTTTTTCTAATGAGAAATAATGAATTAAGATTGGAAAGGAAGTACAACTATCTTAAACTAGAGTCAAAATTTGCATGATGGAAACCAGCACCAGAGTCATGAAGATTGACAGCCGTCATGCATCTCACAACTAGCCACAACACTGAGTGAACCTGATAATAAGAGAACATAACAGCCAAGTAAAATGGTTAAATGGTTAAAGAATAACCCAATTTGAAGGTAACTCCTCACTTAAACATGAAGTGTATATTATGTGCTAAAATCATCTGTCTTATACTAAAGCGATGACTTTGGTACCATCAAATTGGAAAATCAAGTTACAAGTAAGATCGTTGGTATATCTGATGTTAAATTGTTAACTACCATAGGGTGCAAGTTTGTGTTGAGGATGTGAGGCATGTTTTAGATTTGCGTCTCAACCTCATCTCAGCTTGGAAGCTTAATGATGCTAGTTTGACAAACCTCTTTAGTACAGGTAAATGGAAACTTACTAAGGGCAGTATGATCGTAGCTCGAGGAAGAAAGGACTTGTATGTCACACAAGGAAAGTTATGCAAAGGGAAAGAAAAAGTTACCTGTGAGTACTCAAGCTTAAAATTATAGCATAAGAGGCTAGAATATACATAAGCGAAAAGGGATTGCAAATTTTGGCTCGAAAGGAACTTCTTCCCAATATTAAAGGTAAAACACTTAGAGCCATGCATTCATGATTAGGTGGCAAACAACTTAGAGTTTCATTTAAAAATTAGCTTAGAAAATTAGCAGGAAATATGTGCTTAAATTGGTGCATGCTGATGTCTATTGGATGATTGATAAATCACTTGGAAGTATATTATATTTCATCACCTTTGTTGAAGACCTTTCAGGGGAAGTTTGGGTATCTTTGTTGAAATCAAAGGACTAGGCGTTTGAGGCATTTAAGGAATTCCATATATAAGTAGAATGAGAAACAGTCTTAAAGTTAAAATGTATCTGAGCTAATAATGGTGGAGAGTATTGTGGTCCTTTTGAAGCATGTTGTGAAACAAATGAGATCGACCTTGAAAAGACACCACAATTGAATGACATAGTTAAAAGAATGCATCGAACTATTGTAGAAATAGGTTGATGCATTCTTTCCCACGATGAACTGCTGAAGACATACTGGGGAGAAGTTGTGATGATTGTTGTTGATATTAACTTTCACCGTTAGAGCCTTTGCATGAAAATATCACAGAGGAAGTTTGGTTAAGCAAGAAGGTCTCATACCACTATTTGAAGGTGTTCGATTGTCGAGCATTCATCCACATTCCTATAAGGAAGAGTGAACTAAGATTAACTCAAAAACCACATTCCTAAGGAAGAGCGAACTAAGATTAACTTAAAAACTAAACATTGTTTCAACCTTAGCTCACCAAAAGATGAGTTTGACTACCGATTATAGGATCTAATAGATAAAGAAATTGTAACAAGTAAGGATGATGTATTCTTTGAGAATCATACTACTGAATATTTAAGGAGATCAAAAAAGCCAAAATCCATTGCCATTCATTCTTATCCAAAACTGTTGTTTTTATAAAGCTGAAGCATAATACGTGAATAAAAGAGAAGAAAAAAGAATATGTTTTTTCTATAGAACATCCCCATTTTGTTGATGGCAATAAAGCTCATTATATAGAGCTGAAATGTAACCGAAAATTCTATTTATTTGTTAACTATCATAAGAATATCTCTAAGCTGATTCCTAAAATCAAGCACTAAATATCATAATCAAATTTGCCTAAAACCTAGTTAGTTTGACCATTTATTTCGTAATAATCTGCAAGCCTAAGGAATTTTCCAACAAACTCCTCCTTACCTTAGCAGTTGCAGAGCTTTAATGTCAGAATAATTCATCCTCTTGATGTTGCTCAGTTGCTGCTTTTGCCTCTTCATTTTGCAACTTGCAAATCTTCTCCATATGCTCAATTTGTCCACATTTTCTACATTTGATATCAGGCCTCTACTAATATTTTCTTTGTAAATGATTTGTTTTTTTTGCAATGTGGGCATGGTGGATATGAATCATCATTGTTTCTGTTGTTGTTGTTGTCGATCTTGTTAAAATTCTTGTTTTTGCCTCCTCTTGAATTTTTTTCCTTTGCTAGCAGAGCACTTCAATGGTTCCTTCTTCTCTCATCATCCTCCTTTGTTCTTGTTCCTGTAGTGCATCTACTAATTCTGCCAAAGACATGCTTGATAGATCCTTAGCTTCTTCCAATGCAGAAATTTTAGATTCATATTTTTCAGATAAGGTTACAAGAACTTTTTGCACTATTCATTCCTAAAAAAAACCTTACCTAATAACCTCACCTTGTTTACTATGTCGAGAAACTCGTCGGAGTATTCTTTAATAGTTTCTAACTCTTTCACCTTCAGCATTTCAAATTCCCTGGTCAAGTTGAGCACTTGCATGCTCTTTATTCTTTCATTACCTTGGTATTCCTTTTTGAGTTAATCCAAGATATCCTTTGCTGACTCTAGATTCATAATTCTTGTGAATATGATGTTTGAAACATTAGAAATCAAGCAGGCTTTGGCTTTAGACTTCCTATTTTTCCTTTCTTTGTGCATCTTGATTTGAGTTATTGTAGGATTTGTTGGCAATGTAGGCACTTCATAGTCTTCTTCCACAGCTTCCCAAACATCCATAGCATCAAGATGAGCTTTGATTCGAACAACCCAAACTTGATAGTTTTCACCATCAAAAATTGTTGGTGCACCTTGAGTTAGTCGTGTTTCAATCTCCATTGCTTGAAGATGGATGTAATTCTTGTTGTAATTCTGGGTCGTAAATCAGGTTTGTGTTTTGGTTTCACTCATCTCACAGGTTCCTCAAGACAAAAAGGCTCTGATACCATGTTGTTTTTATAAAGCTGAAGCATAATACGTGAATAAAAGAGAACGAAAAAGATATGTTTTTGTTGTAAAACACCCCCATTTTATTGACTGCAACAAAGCTCATTATATAGAGCTGAAATGTAATAGAAAATCATATTATTTGCTAACTATCACAAGAATATCTCTAAACTGATTTCTAAAATCAAGCACTAAATATCATAATCAAAATTTTCTAGGATCTGTTTAGTTTGACCATTTATTTCGTAATAATCTACAAGCCTAAGGAATTTTCCAACAAACTTCTCCCTGCCTTAGGAGTTGTAGAGCTTTAATACCAAAATAATTCATCCTCTTGATGTCGCTCAATTGCTGCATTTGCCTCTTCATTTCGTGACCTATAAATCTTCTCCATATGCCCAATTTGTCTACATTTTCTGCATTTGATATCAGGCCTTTACTAACATTTTATTTGTGGGTCATTTGTTTTTTTGCAATGTGGGCATGGTGGATATGAATCATCATTGATTCCGTTGTTGTTGATGTCGATCTTGTTAAAATTCTTGTTTTTGTCTCCTCTTGAATTTTTTCCTTTTCTAGCAGAATACCTTCAATGGTTCCTTCTTCTCTCACCACCTTACTTTGTTCTTGTGCCTATAGTGCACTTACTAATTCTGCCAAAGACATGTTTGATAGATTCTTAGCTTCTTCCAATGAAGCAATTTTATATTCATATTTTTCGGGTAAGGTTATAAGAACTTTTTGCACTATTTGTTCCTAAGAAAAATTCTTACCTAATAACGTCACCTTGTTTACTATATCGAGCAACTTGTCAGAGTATTCTTTAATGGTTTTTGACTCTTTCATCTTCAGAATTTCAAAGTCTCTGTTCAAGTTGAGCACTTACATGCTTTTTTTTCTTTCATTACCTTGGTATTCCTTTTTGAGGTAATCCCAAATATCCTTTGCCGACTCTAGACTCATAATTATTGTGAATATGATGTTTGAAACAACAGAAAACAAGCAGGCTTTGGCTTTAGACTTCCTATTTTTCCTTTCTTTGTGCATCTCGATTTGAGTCATTATAAGATTTATTGGAACTTTAGGCACTTCATAGTCTTCCACCATAGCTTCCCAAACATCCATAGCATCAAGATGAGCTTTCATTCGAACAACCCAAACTTGATAATTTTCACCATCAAAAATTGGTGGTGCACCTTGAGATAGTTGTGTTTCAATCTACATTGCTTGAAGATAGTTGTAATTCTGGTTGTAATTCTTGTTCTAATTCTGGGTTGTAAATCAGGTTTGTGTTTTGGTTTCACTCATCTCACAAGTCCCTCAAGCCAAAAAGGCTCTGATACCATGTTGTTTTTATAAAGCGGAAGCATAATATGTGAATAAGAGAAGGAAAAAGCATTTTTTTTTTGTAAAACACCCTCATTTTATTGACAGCAGCAAAGCTCATTATATAGAGCTAAAATGTAATAGAAAATACTATTTATTTGTTAATTATCACAAGAATATCTCTAAATTAATTCCTAAAATCAAGCACTAAATATCATAATCAAATTTGCCTAAGACCTATTCAGATTGACCATTTATATCGTAATAATCTACAAACCTAAGGAATTTTCCAACAAACTTCTTTTGACCTTAGGAGTTGTAAAGCTTTAATGTCAAAATAATTCATCCTCTTGACGTTGCTCAGTTGCTTCTTTTGTCTCTTCATTTCGTGACTTGCAAATCTTCTTCATATGCCCAATTTGCCCATAATTTCTGCATTTGATATCAAGACTCTACTAACATTTTCTTTGTGGGTGATTTGTTTTTTTTTTGCAATATGGGCATGGTGGATATGAATCATCATTGTTTAT
>JANVCL010000005.1:37312742-37326111 GCA_026546855.1 Erythroxylum incrassatum | reverse complement strand
AATTTTAGATTCATATTTTTCAGGTAAGGTTATAAGAACTTTTTGTACAATTCGTTCCTCAGAAACATCCTTACCTAATAACCTCACCTTATTTACTATGTCAAGCAACTTTTCGGAGTATTCTTTAATGTTTCTGACTTTTTCATCTTAAGAATTTCAAATTCTCTAATCAAGTTGAGCAATTGCATGCTCTTTGTTCTTTCATTGCCCTGGTATTCCTTTTTTAGGTAATCTCATATATCCTTTGTCGACTCTAGATTCACAATTCTTGTGAATATGATGTTTGAAATAGTAAAAAAATAAGCAGACTTTGGCTTTAGTCTTCTTATTTTTCCTTTATTTATGCATCTTGATTTGAGTCATTGTAGGATTTATTGGCAATGTAGGCACTTCATAGTCTTCCTCCACAGCTTCCCGAACATCCATGGCATCAAGACGAGCTTTCATTTGAACAACCCAAACTTGATAGCTTTCACCATCAAAAATTGGTGGCGCACCTTGAGACAGCTGTGTTTCAATCTCCATTGCTTGAAGATGGTTGTAATTCTGGGTCGTAAATCAGGTTTGTGTTTTGATTTCACTCATCTTACAAGTCCCTTAAGATAAAAAGGCTCCGATACCATGTTGTTTTGTTAAAGCTGAAGCAAAATATGTGAATAAAAGCGAAGGAAAAAGAATATATTTTGCTGTAGAACAACCCCACGTTATTGACAGCAACAAAGCTCATTATATAGAGCTGAAATGTAACAAAAAATCCTATTTATTGGCTAACTATCACGAGAATATCTCTAGACTAATTCCTAAACTCAAGTACTTTATCATAATCAAATTTGCCTAAAACCTAGTCAGTTTGACCATTTATTTCGTAATAATCTGCAAGCCTAAGGAATTTTCCAACAAACTCCTCCTTGCCTTAGGAGTTGCAGAGCTTTAATGTCAAAATAATTCATCCTCTTGATGTTGCTCAGTTGCTGCTTTTGCCTCTTCATTTCGTGACTTGCAAATCTTCTCCATATGCCCAATTTGTCCATATTTTCTGCATTTGATATCAAGCCTTTACAAACATTTTCTTTGTGGGTGATTTTTTTTTGGCAATGTGGGCATGGTGGATATGAATCATCATTGTTTTTGTTGTTGTTGTTGTTGTCGATCTTGTTAAAATTCTTGTTTTTGCCTCCTCTTGAATTTTTTTCCTTTCCTAGTAGAGCACCTTCAATGGTTCCTTCTTCTCTCATCATCCTCCTTTGTTCTTATGCTTGTAGTGCATTTACTAATTTTGCCAAAGACATGCTTGATAGATCCTTAGCTTCTTCCAATGCAGAAATTTTAGATATATATTTTTCAGGTAAGGTTACAAGAACTTTTTGCGCTATTCATTCCTAAAAAAATCCTTACCTAATAACCTCACCTTGTTTACTATGTCGAGCAACTTTTCAAAGTATGCTTTAATGTTTTCTGACTCTTTCATCTTCAGCATTTCTAATTCTCCGATCAAGTTCAACTGCAAGCTCTTTGTTCTTTAATTGCCTTTGTATTCCTTTTTGAGGTAATCTCAGATATCTTTTGCTAACTCTAGATTCATAATTTTTGTGAATATGATGTTTGAAACAACAGAAAACAAGCGAACTTTGGCTTTAAACTTCCTATTTTTCCTTTCTTTGTACATCTTGATTTGAGTCATTGTAGGATTTGTTGGCAATATAGGCACTGTATAGTCTTCCTTCACAGCTTCCCAAACATATATCGCATCAAGATGAGCTTTCATTCGAACAACCCAAACTTGATAGCTTTCACCATAAAAAATTAGTGGGGCACCTTGAGATAGTTGTGATTCAATCTCCATTGCTTAAAGATGATTGCAATTCTTATTATAATTTTAGGTTGTAATTTAGGTTTGTGTTTTAGTTTCACTCATCTCACAGGTCCCTCAAGCCAAAAAGGCTTTGATACCATGTTATTTTTATAAAGCTGAAGCATAATACGTGAATAAAAGGGAAGAAAAAGCATATGTTTTTGCTGTAGAACACCCCCATTTTATTGACAGCAACAATGCTCATTATATAGAGTTTAAATATAATAGAAAAATCCTATTTATTTACTAATTATCACAAGAATATCTCTAAAATGATTCCTAAAATGAAGCACTAAATATCATAATCAAATTTGCCTAAGACCTATTCAATTTGACCATTTATTTCGTAATAATTTGCAACCTAAGAAATTTTCCAACAAACTTCTCCTTACATTAGGAGTTGTGGAGCTTTAAGGTTAAAATAATTCATGCTTTTGATGTTGCTCAGTTGCTACATTTGCCTCTTAATTTCGTGACTTACAAATATTCTCCATATACCTAATTTGTCTACATTTTTTGCATTTGATATCAGGCCTCTATTAACATTTTCTTTGTGGACGATTTTTTTTTGCAATGTGGGCATGGTGGATATGAATCATCATTGTTTTTGTTGTTGTTGTTGTCGATCTTGTTAAAGTTCTTGTTTTTGTCTCCTCTTAAATTTTAGTCCTTTGTTAGCAGAGCACCTTCAATGGTTCCTTCTTCTCTCATCATCCTCCTTTATTCTTGTGCATGTAGTGCATTTACTAATTCTGCCAAAGACATACTTGATAGATCCTTAGCTTCTTCCAATGCAGAAATTTTAGATTCATATTTTTCAGGTAAGGTTACAAGAACTTTTTGCACTATTTGTTCCTCAAAAAACTCCTTACCTAATAACCCCACCTTGTTTACTATGCCGGGCAACTTGTCGGAGTATTCTTTAATGGTTTCTGACTCTTTCATCTTCAAAATTTCAAATTCTTTAATCAAGTTGAGCACTTACATGCTCTTTGTTCTTTCATTGCCTTGGTATTTATTTTTGAGGTAATCCCAGATATCCTTTGCCTACTCAAAATTTGCAATTCTTGTGAATATGATATTTGAAACAGTAGAAAGCAAGCAGGCTTTGGCTTTATACTTCTTGTTTTTCCTTTGTTTATGCATCTTGATTTGAGTCATTGTAGGATTTATTGGCAATGTAGGCACTACATAGTCTTCCTCAACAGCTTCCCAAACATCCATAGTATCAAGATGAGCTTTCGTTTAATCAACCCAAACTTGATAGTTTTCACCATGAAAATTTGTTGGTGCACCTTGAGACGGTTGTGTTTCAATCTCTTTTGCTTGAAGAAGGTTGTAATTTTGGTTATAATTCTTAATGTAATTCTAGGTTGTAAATCAGGTTTGTGTTTTGGTTTCACTCATCTTACAGGTCCCTCAAGACAAAAAGGCTTTAATACTATGTTGTTTTTATAAAGCTTAAGCATAATACGTGAATAAAAGAGAGAAAAAAAAGAATATGTTTTTGTTGTAGGACACCCCCCATTTTATTGACAGCAACAAAGATCATTATATAAAGCTGAAATGTACAAAATTCTTGTTTATTTGCTAACTATCATAAGAATATCTCTAAACTAATTCATAAAATCGAGCACTAAATATAATAATCAAATTTGCCTAAGACTTAATTAGTTTGACCATTTATTTCATAATAATCTGCAAGCCTAAGGAATTTTCCAGCAAGAACCATCAACTAAAGTGTGGAATAATCAAGTGGAAGTCAGAATTGAGACCCAAGATGAAGAGTTTAGTAATGTAGACAATTTTGTACCATTAATAAAATACTTATCTACAGATGAATAAACTTAGCTAATTGAGCAAGCAATTACTTAGCTGGCACCTCCAGAACACCTTCGGCTAAGAAGACCCACTAGGGAAAGATGTCCCTCAACTAGGTACACTCAAGATGAGTTTGTGACACTCAACAACAACGGGAACCTCAAAATTTGAAAGAAGCTCTAGTTGATAGTCAGAAAGAAGAATGGCTAAAAGCTACACAAGAGGAGATGTAATCCTTATATGAAAATCATATATATAATATAGTGGAATTAACCAAGAGAAAACGAGCTCTCAAGAGCAAACAGGTGTACAAGTCCATGACTGAGAAGAATAGCTCAGAACCAAGGTACAAGGCCATAATTATTGTAAAATGATGCAACCATAGAAAGAGTGTTAGTTTTAAAGAAATATTCTTTTTCGTGGTAAAGATGTCATCTTTGTTATTGGTCTAACTGTTCTCCCAAACTTAAGAATTGAACAATTTAATGTTAAAACAACTTTTCCGTATAGAGACGTTGAAGAGGAGATGTACATGGAACAATACGAGGGATTTGCAGATATAAGAAAAGAGAATTAGGTATGCGAAATTAAAAAGAATCTCTATGGTCCAAGAAGTTATTACGGCTATCCCAGGAGCGATACATTGAAAAAGTTATTGAAAGTTTCATTATGCATAATGAAGAACGTGCCTTATTCATCTGCAGTTGGCAACCTTTTATATTCTAGGAGCTCTGACATTGCCTATATTATTTATATGATGAGTCGCTTCTTGTCCAATTTAGGAAAAGAACATTTGGTTGTTGTTAGGTCCGGCCCTGGGCAAGGGCAACCTGGACACCTGCCAGGTCCATCCTTGTAAACATTAAAATAGGGCTTATTTTTACTTTTATAAAAAATAAAATAAAATAAAATAGGGTTTACTATTATTGTTATAAAGAACAACAAAAGGTTCATATTTTACTTTTTTTTATTCTTTATAAGAGTCCAAAAATAAGCAAAAATAGGGCTTTATTTCTTTGCTTTGTCCGGGGCCTATAAAATACTAAGAACGGCCATGGCCACCAAAAAATAGATACTTCAGTATCTCTGTCTTGTAATCAAGAGGTGCTTGTGTTTCTGTTTGGGGAAGCCAGTGTTTGACAAACAAACTTAGTTGGAGACACTGATTCTAGAAAATCAACCTCAAGATACTTGAAATCCTTTGTGGGGGCGTTATTTCCTCACAATCTAAGCTTCAAAAGTGTGTTGCACTATTTACTGCTGAAAATGAATACATTGCGTCAATGAAAGCAACCAGTGCTTCCTATTCCTGACAACATCCAACCCATCTAATTTTCCTCCCTCAAAAATTACGGTGTAAGTTCTCAAATGTAATAATTAGAATTTTAAAACCATATAAATTTAGAGCAGGCCCTACTTGACTCATGGGTTGATCGACCCATGATTTAACCTGTGACCCAACGGGTTAGAAACTGCCCAGCCATGACCAGGCCCTAATTCAACGAGTCGTTGCGAGCAAGATCGGCTTAGTATAATTTATTAATTTTTAAAAATTAATTAAAAAATGACGTTATTTTATTATTTTGTCATTTTCAGTTAGATTTTAGGCTGATCGAGCCTGAATAGCCTAAGCTTGAGATCTGCCTGTGATTCGTTCACTTTGGGGCCAATTGTACCGGGCTGGATTGCCATCTGGAAAAAGCACAATTTAAAGCATCCATGCGTCGTATTGGTTTGTAAACATTGGACATCAAGAAAGAACATAGTTTTGAAAACAGGACCGAACTTGTCGGTTTAATCGGTGATCGGTCGATTATTTGGTTTAATTTATTCCTAAAAATCGGTTTTTAATTGAATCAGTGAGAACCGGTCGGACCGATTCGACCACTGGTTCAATAAATTTTTATTTTTTTTGTATATTTTTAATATTATTAATATTAAATATAATTATTACATAATTATGACGTCACATCAGTTCGTTTGCGATTTCAAAACATTGAGAAAGTACGACTTACGGAAAACGAACTACCCTGTTTCCAGATCCACGTGAAACTGGGACCAACGACCATCACTTTCTGATCCAATTACCCAAATGAGAACTCTATAAATGGCAAGGCGCGAAAAGCGGGCCTCAACCAACAGACATCTGCCATGAAAAGCTACTCACACGTGGATCTTCTTGAATATTGACAAATCAGTGATTACGTCATTATCAATGTTCACAAAGTACTACTAACACTTCGAGCTTGAGATGGAGTATCTATGTGTTTGACTACAACTCCTCTGTTCCTTTCAGAGTAAATGAAACACCAGAACTCACCAGCTTCGATCTTAATTTCTGAGTGTGTTTTCTTATTTTATTTTCTGATTTTGGGGTGTGATTGTTTCTTTACATTCTGATTAGTTTTTTATTTTAGGGGGTTAAGTTCAATGGGGAACAATGTATACTGTTTTTTTAGTGTAAATATGAGGTGATGTAGATAGATCTTTGAGGAATAGTGTTTTTCAGTCAGGGGAAGAACGGAAGATGGATACTAGTTGGTTTGAGCCTAAGCCAAGAAAAGTTCTTAAAGAGGGTTTGGTTAAGCTTCAAAAAATTGATGGGTTTCCTGGTGGGTGGGAATCATACCTCTTCCGGGTTTTGCACTCGCTAAAGTTTGTGTTCTGTCATAGTAAGGCTTCATTCTCTCTTGCAAAATTGCCTCTTTTGTTGCTTATTTCGAATGCCCTTAATCAGAAATGCTCAGTTTTTGATTAAACACGATCATTGAGGCTGGTTTGGTGGTTGGTTTTGAGAAATAATGGATTTAAAGGCTCTGAGATTCCATATCCTTAGTGGGTCTGTAGCCAGGCGCTTGCTTTTACGCTCATTTATACTTGCCTCGGCTGTGTCTGTATTTTCCTTGCTGCAATTCCTGTCTGGTTCTGACACAGGATTGATTGGTTCCGTGTATTCTGATGAATGTGATGTGCCACGTATGTATGGGGGTGTAACTTTGTTTGCCGATAGGTTGTTGATGCCAATTTGGTCATCACTTACCTGCAAGGAAGATGTCAATTGGACTACTGGTGTTGTGAGAGAGCTAATAGACATGAAAATGTTGGATTATGGTGCAAAAGTTCTCTATGTAGGTGAAGGATCGTCTGGTATGTGTGCATTTCAAGAATTGGGATTTGCCAACGTTTGTGGGGTTCACAGACATCCCTTTTTTTCCCTCAAGCATAAGAAGTTGGTTTATGAACTGCAATATGCAGACAATTCCTTCGACTTTGTGTTCTCCATGGACTTGGATAAGGTTTCAGTCCCTGCTATTCTGGTGCTCGAGATTGAACGCATTGTCAAGCCTGGTGGAATTGGGGCAATGCTTGTGAGCGTTAATGGTATGAGTACAAATAGCTTGATTAGATCGGCCACGCCAGTTTCATCATTATTGAAAGATTCCAGCGTCATACATGTTGGTTATGTTCAGGGTTTTACGCTGGTTGTTTTCAAGAAAAGAATTGACACTACTGGTTATTTCCAGCAATTTCACTTGCCAGCTGAGTGCCAATCTGTGGTTAATAACAGACCTTTAATGGAATATATGGAGCCTTTAGCGGTAAGTAAGCAAATTGGATATGAAAAAAGGATTGCTTATTTGCTGGATTTTATTGATATACATTCCAGGAAGCGATTAGTTTATGTTCACATTGGCCTCGGGGAGAATCTGGATTCTACATTTTTTCCGCCTTATCCTGTGAATCAAAACACTTTCAATACATATATTGTCGACCATAACACGTCAGTTCTGCTTTCCTATGTCAAGAAGCCTGGCATTACCTTCATTTACTATCCAGGTCTGGCGGGAGAAAAGGCTATTCGGAATCCTCAATTTGAAGATCTTGATCCGTCAATGGTAGACGAAGGGTTTGA
Organism: Erythroxylum incrassatum; assembly: GCA_026546855.1. NCBI lineage: Eukaryota > Viridiplantae > Streptophyta > Magnoliopsida > Malpighiales > Erythroxylaceae > Erythroxylum > Erythroxylum incrassatum. The sequence goes on along the minus strand of JANVCL010000005.1, from coordinate 37,318,525 downwards.
TTTGCATGCTTGGTTTAAGGAAACAGTTCAGTTCTCTGATTTTGTGGTACTGAAGATGAAAACAGGGAAGGTAGAACTGAAATTTCTCATCGACTTGTTTAAAAGCGGAACCATATGCTTTGTTGACGAGCTGTTCCTTAACTGCTCAGATGGTTTGGATGGTAAAGGCTTGGTTGAGGGGGATTGTATGGACCTCTTCAAGAGCCTTAGAAGCAGTGTTATCTTTGTCCATCAATGGTGGGGAGATTAAACACCCTATGTTCGTTGTAGTCTTTGAATGTCGCTTGTCTTCTCTTACATACTACGTTTTTATTTGTTGTTTTTGTTGTTGTTCTGAGATGTTCTTGCAGGATGTGAGCTCTTGAAGCATAATCATCCGAAGTTGCCTTGTGGTTGGGCACTATAGCTAAATAAGCAACCATTTGTTATCTATATATGTCAGCCTTGTGGTTGGGAACTTGAACTTCATAAGCAACCATTTGCTTTCGATGTTGGCATAACTTGTTCTATTTGCATGTTTTGAACTTGATGTACCAAGTAGTGCTTTTGGGCATATGATACTGTTAGAAACTAGTGAAACGTGTAACATGCTTTGTCGGCCATTTTCACTTCACTTGTCCAGTCCTGAAGGCGATTACAATTGCTAAATGCTAATACTTTTCAGTTGCTAATAATCACAAAAGCCCTTTTTTCTCATAAAGCAAAAGGTAATCTCTCAGGTTAATTTACCCACATTACCAAAATTTTCATGCGGTTAAAGCCTACAAGCCTTTTTGGCGTGAAAGACATCTCCATTTCCATACAAAAGGATAATTCCATACTCGTACCAATTCCTGACCGAGAAAAGAAGCAGGCAAGCTTGGAGAGCCATGCAGGCCCTGCCAAGACGGTAGAAGCTCAAGTGCCAAATCCTACAACCTGCAGGTAAGAACGCTCCTAGGACATATCCTCAAGCTGCTTTCTCAATCTTCACAACTCCAGAGATGTGCATGCATGGATTTTGCTCAATCAGGATTGCATTAAAATAACATTCTTCTTCTCCTTTTTAAATCAACACAAAAGAACTAGTAACAGAGAAAGTGGCTGGACAAACCAGACACATACGACCATATATTATATGAGATTCCTGAAAGTTAGCCTTGCGACCATGCGCTCATGTTCGAGATGAAGGTATTGGCATACATGTTTTTGGCACAATGCCAGCAATTTATCTTGCACAATACTGCATGTTGATTACAATTCCTTGTCGGTTATTATGCAAAAGATCTAAAGGTAGAAAAACCAGGGTAGAAAGAAAGTAAGGAACAACACATTACTATACAACAAGGGAAAGGGGGCATTGTCTCCTTCCCTCATTCATCAGGCCCATTATTGACTTTTATCTCTAAAAGCCTCTCAACAAGTTGACGGCAAATGGGGCACCGATTCGTTTGAAATCTCAAAACTTTTGCACATCCACTACACATACACTGCATAAATGAGAAGATTAAGTAAGCATATGCCATTACCAAAACAATGCCCGACTAAACAGTTACTAAATAGAAGGAACCAATAAATTGCATTCAAGCGGCCTGTGATCTGTGAGATCAAACTTCCAATCTTTTGACATTCTTATGCAACAAAAGTAGAACAAGAAAATGTTAATGAAAATTGTATATTCTGCAACCACCATGATTAGTGCACTAGATCTAGTATTCTATCCTCTTATGTCATTTCAATTTTCAACCATGACTGCTAACATTACATCTGAATGCAAGCTGTTCAATATGGTCCTTCATCTCAATGCAATGATTTCCATTGCAATGGGAAGTCTTTGACTTGCAAGGCATTGCAGTAAATGATAAGTTTCTAAAGTTACAAGCACTGATAAAGGATAAACTATGTAATTTTCTCTCATCTACGCATCCCCTCAAAAAAAGAGATTCAATGAGTTGTTGCTTACCATATGTCGGCATGGAAGAACAGCTGTGTTTCTTGGTTCTGAAAGGCAAATGACGCATTCTTTTCCTGGGTCATTAGCCTCAATATCACTATCAACTGAATTTCCAATCCCAAATATCTCCTGCAGTTCATACCTCATGCCATTTACCCACAAAATCTGCTTCATTACCTTCACCTGGTACTCACCCTTATCCTTATCAAATACTGCCTGTGTTATCTGAGAGTTTGTGCCCCCAGACATTGGGTTTCCATCTGATCCATTCTGGTTCACAGGACTTGCCTCTGCCTTCACTGCTAGTGGATAGATATCCGTTTCACCCACTTGTAATAATTCGCTCTCCTCAAATAACGTGAAGTCAATACCAGAACCCGAAGGTTGCCGAAACTTCTGGCCCAGACCTTGTTCGAAATTAACTGTCACTGGTGGATGAACGCTTTCCTTCAATGGAGTCAAGATGCAATCCTTTCCTTCCTTTGCAAAGAAGATAACAGTAATGCTGTTCATAGAGGAGAATAATTCAACCATGTCAGAAGGAGATATTATACAAACAACGACAGCAAACTCAAGAGACAAAAACCAAAAGTTAAACTTTTAGCAAAAGTATATGCAATCTACAACTTAAAAAGCACCTTCAAGAAAAATACAATTTTTATACCAAGTATAACAGAACATAGACTATACACCCATAAACAATACATGGTCTCATTTTCCAACACATCTAATCCTGATAGTAATAAAATCAGAGAGGATAAAAGAAAATGGATGAAAAAGAACAGAATATACAGAAAACTATCTGTGTCAAATGATTAGTGGGGAATCATTTAACAATTTCAAAAATCGAGGATTATAAAAACCAAGAATTCCAACTGAGGAGACAGCCAAATTAAGGAAGAAAGCAAAACATGAAGAAAATAATTGCTTTTATGTAATAACTCAATACGCATACATAAACTCCATTGTGCAGCATCAAATGACTTTTTCTCATATAATGAATGTTGGAAACAGAGTCAAAGAAACAAATTATAGAACACTTCAAGTCTTATGAGTTAACCATTTAATGTCATCAGAAAATGACACCATGCTATCTGAGCATTACCAAGAAGCTGGAATAACAATTCTTAATTATAGAGAAATGGGATCAGTCTTTGATTGTGAACAGTTTCAAAGTTCTTGTGAAGGATCATTTGTCTAACAATTCTCAAAAGCATAAGATCAACCCATAAACTCATATGAAATAAGTAATTCTGTTGAAAGCAACCTTCATTTCATTGAGAAGAACTCTCTACGCAATTACAATAGTTCACATCTATTTCCTTTTGAGCTGTCCAAATGCTAAAAATGCAATTTTTTAGTTGCATTTAATGTAATTCACAATTCACAAATGCAAAACACAAACAGCTTCCACATTGCTACCTTTTCAGACCTGGACATAACTATGGTAACTGAACAACTACAAGAAACTTAGCTTAAGTTATAATCCTCAAGTACAAAGCCAAATAAATCCCAATTACTGTGTCGACACAAAACCATCTGAGACGGTATAATCACAGGCTAAACTGCTACAACAGAATTAAGCAGTCAACAAACGGACTTATTCGGAATGAACCATCATATTCAGGGAAACAAGTGACTCAATTAACTACACATTCAAACCCCAACAACCGTAAAACCTTAAGGCTATGTCCGAAGACGACACCTACATACTTAAAAAAGCAAATGCGAATACATTAAACACAAAACCCACATAAAAGATTCAATCTTTATTACCTCCCAGCAACAGTAGCATCAAACGTGAAAGTAACAAGAAACTTCCCAGGATTCTCCTCATCAGCTTCAAGCCTCAAAGTCTCCTTCTTTAAATTAACATCATTCCTTATCGTCACCGCCTTCTGGTGCTCCACGTACGGCGGAGGCGGAGCCATCATGGGGCATCTCCCGCCCATCCACTGTGTGGCGTCCACGCGGTGGTGATGATCATACGGTGCCGGCAATGGAACCGGCATCGAGGGTGGCGGGTAGTAACCGGGGTACTGGTAGTACGGCTGAGGATTATGATTGGGGTACTGGGAAGGGTACGGCGTCGCCGCTGCGAAGACGTACCGGTTGGCGGTGATCTCCGGTTGAGGTGTCACCGGGGGAGGCGGCGGCGGGTGGTTTCTCCGGCTGCTACCATGATGACGCCGGCTGTTGACACCATTGCTGCTGCTGTTCCCCATGAAAAAAAAATGAAATTCTTTCTTTTTTTGGATCTATGAAGAAGAACACGGACAAGAAAGGACTGGATTATAATAGAGGGAATATATTAAAGGGTGGTGGGTATCCTAGAGATGGGTAGAGGAGTGGGGAATAATGGTAGGATTGCTTGAAGCTCCACCCACTAGACCACCACCATCCCCGTAATCATGGTGGATTCGAGAGGCGGAGATTTATGGGTGCTTTTCTTTTATGTTATTTAATTTTTTTAATGCATTGAAGTTGGTTGCTTTTTCAGTTTTTCTGTCTTTAGTTATTACGTTTGCGTGTCTGTCTGGGACTTGTCCTCAAATAACTTCCTAACTGGACCGTCACCTTTATAAAACCGAAATCTTGTCTTTAGGTGAGAACCAAAACGCAAAGTTTAGGGAAATATTTAAATATGCATAATAAATTCAAAATATATGTTTAATTTATTAATTAATTTTTAAAAATTATATAAATTAAATCTTTCATTAACTTTTTATTAATTATGAAAAATTACCATAATTTGTATCAATAATTTATAATATAATCTATTACAACAACTTAATACAAATTTCATTAAATGCAGAGTTTAGAAAGATTTAGTGTACACACTACTTCCTAAAAAATTAGGTCAAGTTTGGCCTAAATCTGACTTCATTAAATGCAGAGTTTAGGAGAGCAAGAAATGTGTACGGTGTTCTCAATTTTGAAAATCGGTTGACCCATTTGCTGAAAGTTCACAATCTGTGAAATAATTGATTCGGGTCATTACTTTTCAATGCATGTAAGTAACCCAAAAAGACGAGAGGAATGTCTGAATATCACTAGATAGGATTTAGATTTTCAGCTAGCGTGGACTGACCACCCATGATAGAAGGTCCGGCTTCCAAGTTGATAATAAGAGATCGCTAAAAAAAAGAGAACATAAGATCAACCTCTTCTGTTGTCGATTTGCTATGTAGATTGAGAAGGACAGGCACGAAGAAGAAAGGAAGAACTCGTAGAAAAGAGGAAAATGAAGATTAAGAATTTGGATGGATGGATGGATTATCTAGGATATATAAGTTACAAGTTATGAGTTATAAATATGAATTATAAGTAATTTTAAGAATTTTTTAAATTTAGTAATTAAATTTTCAAAATTTTATAAATTTAAAAAATATTTAAATTACTTATAATTTATATTTATAACTCATAACCATTGATCTGAATACAGCACCGTACCGGTCGGTACCGGTCGGAACCGGTACTAGTACTGGTAAAAAAATACCGGTTAAAAATACCGGTCGGTACCAAAAATATCGGTACTTTCCGGACAATTCCACAAAAAATTAATTGGTTAGGGACCATTTTGTAAAAATTGAAACTTTAACTTTAAAAAAATCTAACCCCTCGTCTGTCTCTCTCTCACTCACCTCTCCCTCTCTTCATCTTCTCTCACTCGCTGCCTGTCGCCGCCTGCGCCGCCGTCTGCCTCGTCGCGTTGCCAGTCGCCACCGCTCCTCCTCCTCTTCTCATCTCCTTTGTCGTGGTCTCTGCTCTGCGTCTCTCTTCTCCTCCTTCACCAAAGACGTGCCGCCTCCCCACCGTGACCAAACAGCTCCGACGCCCCACCGGCCAC
>JANVCL010000005.1:37265170-37280697 GCA_026546855.1 Erythroxylum incrassatum | reverse complement strand
AAGCAATCCGTTATTTCGTTTCGACTTTCGATTATGTTTCCTTCGTTTTAAGGAATCTGTGTAAGTAGTTGGATTTCAGAAACGGGATCCAACAGATATGGTATCAAAGCAAGAGTGGAAATGCTCTGGTTTATTTCAGTTTTTTTTCGTAAGAGGTTGGATATCCGGTAATGAGTTCCAACAATAAGTCTATGCCAACCATCAATTTTCATTCCATATCCATACCCCTCAAATAAGCATATCCTAAGTTTGGGACCGGTTTTATTTGATCAAGCTTGGAACTGAGTTTGGGTTTTGTTTTTTAATTTTCAAGTTTCGAGTAGTACTAAGACTGAGATGTTTAGCCCGATTTAAAGCTAATTTTTTCAAAAAAATAATGTTATTTTTTAAATTTTAAATTAAAATAAAAATATTAGACCAGACCGAGCTCAATCAAACTTTGGACCCCTCAAGTTTGTTTGGGATCGGGTTGTGTGTTCGGAACTCAAGCCAGGCTAAATTTTTTTGGCCGAGCTAGGGGTTATACTAGCCTGACTTATTATGATCTATTATCATCCCTATTTAAAATAAAAGCTTGTATAGAGAAATAACATCTTAATTACAAGTCGATTTAAAATTAATATAGTTGAGTTTTGAATTTAAAAAATATTTTCGTCTGTAAATTTAATAAATTTAAGATTAAAATGACTTCAATTTTATCAGTTATATCAAAATAATATAGTTTTGCATCAACTCAATTTTAGGCTCAAGCTATCTTGAAGTTTCTCCTTTTAATCAATAACTTCAAACTTCAAAATAATATCATTTTGCAACTATCTATTACCAACACTACTCATATATGGACTTAGACTTTTTAAAGATCTATATTGGTTTCTTACATATGAAGTTTATATTTTAAGTTGACTTAATTTGAATTCTTCTATTTTGAACACCATCATTTACCTCATTATTTAGATATCATATGCATCTTCACGTCATATTTACTTAATTTTTTTTATCAATTTATAATTTCAAACACGGTCGTATCGAAACTTAATGATTTCAATATTACACCATTTTAAATAAAAAAATAATTACATGATAATTATAAAAAGTGATAGTTTTGAAAAATAAAAAGATTAAATTGAACAAAATCAAATTACAAAGATTTCCAATATATTTGACCTTTAATTTCTTATAAGATAACATTAATGGCTCCTCTTAATTTATTTCTTGTCCCAAAAGGTGGAATCAGCCACCCCAGCTGCCCCCACACCCGGGCCCGACCAGACCTCATAATTTATTTCTAATCTTATTTAAGGAGAGTCTGGAAAGCCTAACATAGTTCTAAAATCTCATCTTTTCTATCAATTAATTCTAAAAGTATCAAATTTATTGTTTTTTTAATAAAATCAACATTAGCGCAAAAAACAGACAAAGGCAGGGAAGGCAAAGAAAACTAACCCAAGACAACAAACTTACCCCGTACACCCGGAACTTAATAGCCTTTCCCCCTTAACAATAACAAAAGCCGAACAATCTGAATTTAAAATGGAGACTAAACAAGAAGGACGATCAGTCCAGTGATATGGGTTTGCATGTAATAAGGCTACCCTGGCTAAAGCATGAGCCGCCTTATTGGCAATCCTACGCGTCCATTGAAAGAACAAGTGAAGGAAATATCGCTTGAATAATAAACAATCAAGGGTCAAAATTTCAATCTCAAACCGATTTGACAAAGGAGCTAATATTGATTGGACAATTGCTAAACAATTCGACTTCACAATGACCTTGACAAGCTGTTGGTCTTTTAGCCAAGAAAGAGCTTCCTTATAGACATAATTTCGGCAAGAACTGGGTCAAATAGGGCAGGGAAAAAACCTGAAATAGTAGTCACAAACCTACCTCGTGCGTCCCTAAGAACCACAACAAAGTCGTCCGTCTGAACATCCTCTGGAGAAATAACGAATTCGTTGTCTTCTTTCTCTCGAATAGAGAGCCTTTGCAACCCTGAATCTATGAAGCTAAAACGAAAATCTAAGAGAGACCAACATAAAGATAATACCTAGACCTCATCTTGCACATGAACGGCACGACCAACACTTGCACTCGTAGAGAGAGAGAGAAGCAAGACCTGATGTTATAAATGTTGAATTTCTCATAAAGTTAGCAGTTTAATACAATTAAATTGTGTCACCACTGGTAAAAAAAACATGCATACATTTTCTTCGAGTTGTGATAACTAATTTTACGAAATAAAAATTTGGATATATTTAATATATCCAAAGTAATTTTATCATTTATAATAAGTCGAATTACGTACACAAATTAAAAATTAATTTATAGATTAGAAGTCAAATTGGAAGAAGGTGTGTAGAAATTAATGTAACATTAAATTTAATATTTTTAATTTTAAAGTTATAATTCGAAACATCTTTACAATAAAACTGTATACTATTGGATCTTTTTAGATCTTTATGTCTTATATTTCAATCAAAACTACTAGTATTAAATTATCCAAGTGGGAACAAGCCAACAACCTCTCTTACTAACCAACAAAAGAAAAGTTGATTATATTCGGAAGTTCCAAAAGCGTCAACTATTCCAAACAATAGAAACAAGAAAAATAATTTCTCCATGACCTTCCTAAGGAAAAAGTCAAAATCCACCGGGTGAGCTGCCAGCCGTGTTCTAATCCTCGCTCCCTCGTTTTTCTTCTTTGTACTTATTCTTCTTCGTCCTAGCCACCTAAAACTACATGTGATCTTCCGTGTTCATGCTTCACGAGTACGAAAGTTCCAATCTTTACAATAAGTATTAGCTGCCCTGCACTAAATTTCTAATTCACGGCATGAAGTTCTTTCTTGGCTGCTCTAGTTGCTTCTCCTCTGAAACAATCGCCACCAGCAACCTCAACACGAGCAGGCCGACAGGTGCAAAGTTTTACAGATATGGTGCACTTGTGGTCCTAAAACTGCCGAGTTGTTTGCAGTGTGTTTTGTGCCAATCGTTTAACAGCTCATATTGGTTGTCATTCTGATATGTTTTCTTTTTTACTTTCTCCATTTCACCGTCAGCTTTTGATTGAAACCAGGTGAACAAAAACATGGGAATTTACTAATATTCTCTAAGGACGAACTTAGAGTGGCCACGCAAGACTTCTCTTCGTCCAACAAGATTGGAGAAGGTGGTTTTGGTTCTGTGTACAAGGTAATTTCTGTACCCTTCACCAACTTTATTTATCTGGGTTTTCTGTATACTTTGTGGTAATCATTGATGTGTGCCGTTGGATTTGACTTTTCAAGGGTCGACTTCAAGATGGATCTTTTGTGGCTGTTAAGGTTCTTTCAGTGGAAATCGAATCTATGCGTGGGGAGAGAGAATTCATATCGGAATTGGCTGCACTGTCCGACATCAAACATGAGAATCTGGTGACCCTTCAAGGTTGTTGTGTTGATGGAGCCAGTAGATATTTGGTCTACGAGTACTTGGAAAATAACAGTCTTTCTCAAACCTTACTTGGTAATTCTTCTTTCTAATCTATCAGGGACTTTAAAGTTAGTTTCTTTCTTGAAAAGAATGTTTTGGTACAAAATTAGGAAAATTTATGTGTTCTTGATTAATAGGCAAAAAACAAAACAGGGCTAAATTCAGCTGGGAGGCAAGGAGGGACATTTCAGTGGGAGTAGCTCGTGCCATTGCTCACCTTCATGAAGAAGTTCATCCTCGTATCTTGCACAGAGACATTAAGGCAAGCAATATACTTTTGGATCAGAATTTCAACCCAAAAGTTTCAGATTTTGGCCTTTCCAGAATGCTTAGAGACGATTCTTCTCATGTTAGTACTCGTGTTGCGGGTACATTGTAAGTAATTCGATCATTTTTCTTCATAGCTAGTTCTAAATTTTTGATACATGTAGGCTTTAGCTGACTATTTTTCTTGGCAATGCCTCATGGGAAAAGAGGATATCTTGCTCCAGAATATGCAGTTAGTGGACGTTTGTCGAGAAAAGCAGATGTCTACGGTTTTGGGGTTCTGTTACTCGAGATTGTCAGTGGTAGATCAGCTGTGGATTTCGATTTAGAACACGGTGAACACTACCTGGTTCAAAAGGTAGCATATTGAAACAAGTAGATTCTGTCTGATCTTTTTAGTGCCACAACAATGAAACATTTATGAATGGCAATTTGCAGGCATGGGAATTCTACAATGCCAATAATCTTGTACAGATGGTAGACCCTGTTCTTAATATGAACTTCCCAGAAGCAGACGCAGCTCGGTTCTTGAAGGTTGGTCTACTTTGCGTGCAAGAAAATGTCAAGCAACGGCCACATATGTCCAGAGTGGTTAGGATGTTAAACGATGAAATAGACATCAGAGACTTCAGAATTTCAGAACCTGGACTTCTTTCTGATCTGATGGACATCAGATTGCGCCAAAGGAATTCGACACAAAGTACATCCTCCAGGGGATCAACCTCAACGAGCGTTCCTACTTCTACCTATTTTTGACTGTCAGTGCTTCTATAACCCAAAAGCAAGAACTCACAGAAAGATGAGATTTTCCTGTTAGGTTAGTATTGAATATAGCGAACACCGTTCACACATTGTTTTGCTCTAGTCGATAGAGTTGATAAACCAGATGTCTTTTTTCTTTTTGTGAGGCTGAAGGACATTCTCCTTCAAGCCTCATTTTGAATCTACTGTACAATTTTTTTACAAAATTCAATGGTCTTAAAAGGAGGCCACTTATTACTGTTGATTATCAGTAAAAGTAACATAATTTTGCATGTACTGCATGGACTCTTCAATGGAGTTTCACCATTTTCCTTTACGAGCCAAGCACAAACTGTGCAATGAAGATTTCAGATCAATATTGTAACTAATTGGACAGTGAATTTACTATCTCAAGATGTCCCCTTTACATTGTTCTTGGTTTGTTGCATGCCAACTTTTATCTTTCTTCTTTCTGATATATTATGCTCTGGCTCCCACCTTACGGGGGATGAAAACAGGAATTTCATGAATAGGAGTCATAAAAGCTTCCTGAGAAACAAACATGTAATTAATGAATCAGAGCCAGTGAAGAAACGAGGAAACTCCTCGATCGTACAGTTAAGAGTCTTAGTCAAGCCAGCCCTAGCCATATTCGTCATTGGAATTTAATTTTTGTCGTGGTAGAATGGTTTTTCATTAACTATCCTAGTTATGTGAAAGGAAAAGGCGGTGGAAGGTACATTCAATCTTAAGACTGAGACTAAACCGAAGAAAGATCGAAGAAGTGGACCCTGAATTGGAAGAGTTTGTGTTTGAGTCCATCGGGCGTCTGCATCAAAGTAAGAACACTGATTCATACCAGAAGAAAAAACAAGTTTAAATTATGGAAACATTCACATGCACAAAAACAGGTAAGATACTTGAAGACAGGAAGTTGGGAGCTTGGCATTGTGATAGCTTTGCTACTGCCAATAGGCCTCCAATTAAGTTTGTCTACGCAAAGAAAAAATATTATGCCTACAAAAGGACTGGCTCGAATTAAATATCACAATCTGATTATAATCAGAATCTACAGATTAGATATCAATATTTTAGAGATATTCTAGGATTATCTTTCTGTACCTGTATAGATTCTCTAACCTATTCGGTACTCTTATCTGTGTATATTTTTTACTGCATTCACTAAGCAATATAAGATGGAGAAAATTAGCTCTTATTCACATAATGTTAGTAAAGTACGTTGGTCATGGTGGTAGCTAGGTTCTTGCACTGCTTGAGAAAAAAGGCACAAGGCAACCTTTCCGAATGTTGCTGGTGTCATCACTACCTTTATTTCCTTTCATCATCAATACAACGCAGTCTCGCTTTTTTTTTAATTCCTAGTTTATTAATCTAAGATCAACCAATACTTCATACATTTATCATCTATCACATTTCAGAACCTATCACATTGAATAACACTATAATATCTGAGGTCCCTTGAGCCTTAGAGGCATTACAGGCTAGAGCTCAAGCTTGCAAAGACATGATCATGCATAGAGAATTAACATCCTAATCAAGTTGGATTTTGCTATAACACCATAACCATCCATCTAAGCTTTTTTAGTTGGCAATTTGGTACACAGTACGCTTGAGTTATGTCACTTTCCTACCGTAAAGACGCTTTACACAATCTTGTACGGTGTGTACAGAAGAAAAGACACCTATAAATATCTCATGTGTACAGAAGAAAAGACACCTATAAATATCTCAATGTTTTGAACAATCTGGAAAACATCGCTGATTTTGATAGAAGTACTTGATTACATTGTCTAATCCTACGCTAAAGAATAACCAACCAAAGTTCATTTCGTAGACCGTTCTTTAGAGTTTGACTCTCTCGTAGACAACCAACTACAACTATGAAAAGAGCATAGCATTAGCTGGTTGGTGGGGCCGCTCATTGGCGACTTCAGATGTATAATGATGGTGGAGAGAAAGTGGTTCTTCAAAAGCTGGCTAGCATGATCTAGCAAAATGTGAATGTAGTGAGACACAGCAAAAGTTGGGATTTTTACAATATATTCAGTAGCCATGGAAACAACCTCGTTTGCCAAAGACAAGAGAGGCTTCATCGATGGTACCTTGATGATGTCGAACTTAGCATCATCAGATTTTTATCGATGGAAAGAGAATGACGTAATGGTTAGAGCGTGGTTAAGAAATTCTCCAGCCAAAGACATACAGGAGAGCGTTGTTTATGTAGAAACAACTCAAGAGATGTATGCCATAAGGACAAATAAGCACGGCATTAATATCAGACCTTCTTACGTTAATATTCCTTAACAAAATGGGAGAGTCGAATGAGAACACCGTCATTCTTGAGGTTGCATGAGCATTGTTTTTAGAAAGAATGTGTTTGTCCACAGTTCAACTTATCAATCTGATGCCAATTCCAATTCTCGAAGACAAGAGCCCTTATGATAAACTCTTTGCTAGAGCATATTGATATGTATTCTTGATTATCCTCATGGAAAAAGGGCTACAGAGTTTATGAAATGGAAAAAAAAAATAATGGTCGTATCAAGGGATGTGATATTCCACGAGACAGTTTCCATTTCAGTCAAATGGCTAGCCTAACCACCCTATATCAGATGTCCAACCCTTTAAAATTCAAATGACAGCACAGAGATTAACCTAAACTAGTTGCCTATAAACTCCACACATATACGCCACACCATACCCTATAGACGATATGTATCCTCTCCAAATCTAACATGAACAAGAATAATGGACACCTTATAGACACCAATGTGGTTGATCCAAGTAAGTCCTAAGAACCACCTAAAATAGATTTATTCTCTCCTTTAATACAACAATGTCGGGTAAGGCATCTGTCCATAAAACTCTTTGGTTTTGATTATAAGTGGTTGTCATTATTGGACCCATCTCGAAAGTCTCCTCCATTAGCAAATTTTTTGGTTTTTTTTGGGCAGAGGTATGTGCGGAGAAGATTTTTTATATTTATTGAGCAGAGGCTTGTTAATTTATATAGTCTTTCTCTAATCAAAATTAAAAAATCGGATAACATCTAAACTAAATCAGTATAAAATATGCTAATAATTAAAAATCTTAAGTTTTAACTTAAAGAAAATATTCTGATAACAACTTTAAAAGTTTCAAAATTATATGTTGAATACTCCTCCTTCACTTTGATACTAAAAACTCCAAGCATCTTTTTTCCTTTTTTGTCGTTTGTGTTTCCATAATTTCGTTGTTAGGCTTCTGATAAACATTTACATATGTCATTCAAGCAGCCAAATCTTCCCTTATCTTCTACAATAAAGGAGTGATCCACTTTGTTGGTCTTTCTTGTAGATGTTGTTGAACTTGAAGAACTCATTTTGTTTTCATCATATATAGAGGTCTTCGTCTTAATTATATCTTCCTTAGCATCACCAGCATGGTTCTCTTTCACAAAATCCAATGCAAATCTTTTATTTTGTATTTTGATATTGAATACTTCTCTGTCCATTGCATCCTTGATCATACAACAGTCATCTTCAAACAATACCTTTAAGTCTTTATCGAGCAACTAATAAACACTCAACAGATTTTTGTTTATTATAGGAATATATAAGACATCAGAAATTAACTTCAAACCTGAATTCCCTTTAATTGCTATAGTCCCTTTTCTTTTGCTTCAATGTAGTCTCCATTTTCAATTTGGACTTGGAGATCAAACTTGTATCAATTTCTCTAAATATCTTTTTATCAAAAGTCATGATTTGTGCAACCACTATCAATAAGTCAACTTTCATTTGAATCGTAGTTGGCTAAGCATGATGCTGCAAATAACTCCTCATCTTCAAGTTGATCGTTTATAGCTTGCTTGGCTTCTCCCATATGTTGTTGCGCTTTACATATCCTTTTAACATGTCCTAGTTGTCCACACTTGTTGCATCTTACATCTGGCCTCCACCAGCACTTGTATTATGGATGATTTGTTTTCTTGCAATACAAACATGGTGAAAAATTCTTAGCATTGTTGTTATTAATCCTCTTTTTGTTGTATGACTTTACTAGAAAAGCACCTTCTATGGTTCCTTCTTGTCTCATGAGTCTCCTTTGTTCTTATACTTGTAATGCACTTAACAATTATGCCAAACTGATTTTTGTCAAATCCTTTAAGTTTTATAGTGATGAAATTGGAGCCTCAAATCTTTCTAGCATGGTTATTAGAATTTTTTGAACTATTCTAGAATCATCAAAATTAGAACCAAGAAATCTTACGTTATTGGCAATAGCAATGAACTTGTTGGAGTAATCTTTGATCATTTCTGACTCCTTCATTTTTTGTATCTCAAATTCTTTGATCAAGTTCAACACTTGCATTTCTTTGATTCTTTTGTTCCCCGCATATTCCTTCTTTAAGAAATCCCAAATTTCTTTGCTAATCTTAAGTGTCATGGTTATGGAAAAAATTGTTGGTGTGACTGCTGCAAATAGGCAAGCTTATACTTTGAATTTCCTTTTTCTTTTTCTTTATAGATTTTGATTTAAGCCACCGTTGGATTTGCAGGCAAGTCTGAAACGTCGTAGTCTTCATCTATAGCTTCCTACAAGTCATTCACTTCAAAAAAGGCCTCCATTCGAACAACCCAGTTTAGATAATTTCTATCATCAAACAATGATAGAGTAGTGGCAGTGAACGATGATTCTGAATCCATTAATATGTGGTTTTTGATTTGTACTGTAGGAAGGCATAAAATGAGTTATGAGTTATAGGTTTGTAGGTTTAGAAGTCTCTTAAGATCAAGAGAGCTTTAATACCGCTTTTTTGGTTTTTTCAGGAAGAGATATGTATGGAGAAGACTCTATATATTTATTGAGCAGAAGCTTGTCAATTTATACAGTCTTTCTCTAACCAAAATTTAAAAATCGGATAACATCTAAACTAAATCATCATAAAATAAGCAAAAAATCTGCTAATAACTAAAAGTCTTAACTTTTAACTTAAAGAAAATATTCTAATTACAACTTTGACAGTTCAAAGTCACATGTTCAACAAAACTCAGGTACTATTTATCCTCTTTCTCGAGGCTTATCTTATTCTTGAATCAATAACACCGATAAGCCTTTTTTTTGCCTTTGTCTCTTTGTTAGATAAACCAAAATCTTTTTCTCAGGCTGTCAACGAGAATCACTGGAGACATGCTATGTGATAGAAGAATACAAGAAATGTAATAGAAAAGGCTCAAAACTTTATTAAAACGGAATTGCCTATTTATAGGCTATTAGTAGAAGTTTGTTATAACAAAAAAAGGAATCTGACAAACAAACTTGTTCTATGATTAAAAAACTGAGAGCAAAAAAAAGAGAAATAAACAAAGGAGGTTTAATCTTGAAGATGGAAACATATAGAAACAGACCTAAAGAAAACCCCAAAGCCCAAAGCCCAAAAGATACGAAACAAAGAAACAAAAAGGGAAGAGCTCGGTCTCGTTAGTCTTTCAACTAGGGTTTTCTTAGTCTATTCTTCTGTCAGGTTTGGCAGCTTCTCGTGACACTAAGCAACAAGAAATTAAACTAATAGAAGAGAATCGGACATAGACTTTAAGCATGTAGCCTCATTTAGTAACTAATAATGAAGGAATTGAAATAAAAATAGAAATAACAATAAACATCAAATATCAAAATAAAAATAAAATTATTGATTATGCGTGTTTGGTATGCAATCACTAAGAATGAAACTAATCAAGTAAATAGTTATGCTAATATTTGGTATCAATTACTAGGAATGTTAATGGGGATTTTTTTCTCATATTTAGTTATTATATAATTTATTTTGTAAACAATTATTCATAATATTTCTATTTTCTAAGTAATTAATCAAAATTATTTTTACTGATTTATAAAATTATTAATTTTTAAATAATTATGAATAAATTTTATGGCGCGAATAAAATTAAAGGAACTACAAAAAGAAATTCTTTTACTTATATAGTATCAAAAAAATAAAATAAGATAATTATTAAAGAGATTAAATATAAAAGATTGTAAAATGTGATTTTGATAATAATATTTTGTTAAGAATCAATATCCTTGTTCCTCATAATATTTTGATAATATCTTAATAATATTCTCCCTGCTTATTTTTTATTCCTAATATTTGAATCCAATTTATACTCATACCCACTTAAAATAAAGGTCCATGATTATTTATAATTCATTATATTTTATTATTCCCTTTTTATCCATTACTAGTATCCAAACAAGTAAAAGTTAGGAATAAAGATTGCATCCTCATGTTCATTTTTTTATTGGTTACCAAACAAGATCTTAAATTCTCTACCACTTGGCAAATATGTTATTGTCTCCAAACGGGTATACAAAATTAAGTATAAATCTAATGAGCATTTCAAGGAACATTTAGTTGCTAAAGGTTATACACAAGTTAAAGGTCTTGATTACCATGATACTTTTGCCCTAAGTTGCAAAGCACACAACTCTACATTATTTATTAGCTATAGATGTAGTAAAATACTTGTAATTACATTAGTTGGACATAAACAACATCTTTTTACATAAAAATCTACATGAAGACATGAAAAGTACCATGAAGATTTGCGAAATTGGGTGATAGTAGAGTTTGTCAACTTCGAAAGTCTCTCTAAGGCCTTAAATAAACCTAAAAAAAGGGGTTCCAAAACCTCTCTAGTTATCTACAACATATTGGCTTTAAGCAACCTACTAGAGATATTTCCTTTTTTACATATGTCTAAGCCACACAATTTTGTTCGATTTTGGGAACAAGAGAGGGAAGAGAACGATTTGTACAAAAAGAGCTTTACTATTTTGACTTGCAATATACTTATAATGCTTTTCTTCTTACTTCAGAGGCTTACATTTCAGGCTTATTTATAGTCTTAGGAATATGGTGGTGACTTTTAAAATATTCTAAATATTTTGCTAGTATATATTTTACTTTCTAGTTTATATCATTTTGGAACTAAATTCATATAAGATATTTCTTTATAATTAATTGCACACACTTTCGTAGGATTTTTATATTAATTTTATACACATTTTTCTATTCTTTCTAGGTTAATTTTCCTCACAATGTTTTAGACTTGCTAGATTAATTTTCAACACTCCCTCTTAATCTAGAAAAGTCTAGCACTTCGTGAATATCTCTCAATTTAATGAACTTTTATGTTGAGACTGGCTTGGTGAATATATTTGCTAATTAGTAATTGGTCCTGCAAAATTTCATCTTGATCTCTCCTTGATCTATGAGCTGTCTTAATGTGCTTTGTTCACCCATGAAATACTGAATTCTTTGTCATTGCAATGGTTGAAATATTGTCATAATGAAACACCTTTGGATCCTCCATATCTTATTGTCAATCTTCCAAAACTCTTATGAGCCATATAGCTTCACATACAACAGTTGTTGTAGCTATGTATCTTGCTTCAGCTGGAGATAGTAAAACAATCTTTTATTTATTTGATGCCCATGATATTGCTTTAGTGCCAAGCAAAAATCCATACCCACTTGTGCTTTTTCTATCATCTATGCATGCAGTTTAATTGTTATCTGCATAGGTTGTAAAATTATTATTTATTTCTATCTTATATAGGATACTAAATTTCTTTATACATCTGACATATCTTAATATCCTTTTGGCTTCCATAAAATGTGCTTTTTTAGGATCACTCATGAATTTATATACAATGCTAATTGCATGCACAATATCTAGCTTCATATTTTTCAAGTAGATTAGCGAACCAATTGTAGGGTCTAAAGGAAATAGCCTCTCTACATTGTAGGGGTAAGGCTATATACTATCAGACCTCCCCAGACCCTGCTTTAGTTAGAGACTTCAAACTAAGTGTGATGATGATTAGTGAACCAATTACGCTTTTGTATGTTGTTACATCAGCTTTATCTTGATTATCATTCTTAGACAAATTCTCATTTATTTCCATTAGTATGGCAAGGGGTTTACATTTTTTAATGCTAAATTTATTTAGTAAGCCATTTGTTTACTTTTCTTATAAGATAAATATTCATCTAAGCTCCTGTTTGAATTGTATGCTAAGGAAGAACCTTATGAGTCCAAGATTAATTATTTCATACTCTTACATCATGGCCCTTTTGAACTCTTATATCATCTTTGTGTTGTTGCTATTGTAACTCAAATCATCCAAGTATAGGCATACTATTGGGAAATTATTGCCTCATATTTTCATATATAGTGATGACTTATTTGGACTTTTGGTGAAACCATGCTTTACAAGGTATTTGTCAATCTTGCCATTCCACGCTTGAGGAGCTAGTCTAAGTCCATATAATGTCTTTTTCAATTGATACATTTTGCCTTCTTTTCCTTAAATTTTGTACCCTTTTGGTTGCTCCACATAGACTTCTTCTTCAATTTCTCCAATAAGGAAGGTTGATTTCACATCCAATTGATATACTTAAAGCTTTAGTTGCGTAGTTAAGGCTAACACTACTCTTATCATTTCCATGCAAACAACTAGAGTGAATGTCTCGTTGAAGTCAATACCTAGTTGTTGTGAGTAGCCTATAATGACAAGTTGAGCTTTGTCTTTCTAAATGGATCCATCCTCATTATATTTTATTTTGAAGATCCTTTTTATTCTAATGAATTCCTTTTCTTTTAGCTTTTGTATGAGTTCCCATAAACTATTTTTCTCAAATATTTTGATTTCTTCGTCCATGGATTTTCTCCAAACTTCTTCTTTAGTAGCTTCCTCATATTTTAAAGGTTCTCCAATGAAAAATGCAACATTTGAATATGTTGGCTTTGGTTTACGATGCCTTGTTGATTTTCTAAGTTGAGGCACTTCTTCCTTTGCCTGATTTTCTTCTTTTTGATGTTGTCAATCATGTTCTGTTGATGATAATGATGGTGTGCTCATGCTTGGATCAAATTCTTCGTGAGACTAAATGACCTTTTCATAAATCTTGGCTCTTTTTTGGTTTCGAAATTCCACTACTAGCTTGCACTTTCGTCCAATATGACGTCTCTTGAAATGATTAATTGTTTTGCTTTTAGCTTGTATAATCAATAACCTTTTGATTACTCACTATAGCCGACAAAAATGCACTTTTCTTCATCTAACTTTTCTCGATTCTATTTTGGAATGTGCGAATATGCTACACATCCAAAGTCTTTAAGATCGTCATAAATTATCTTTCTTTTGAATCATGCTTCATAAGGAGTCATATTTATGACTGCCTTAGTAGGAGAGCAATTTAAAATGTAATTAATTGCAATGCCTATAGATTCTTTAGTAGATTCTTGCCTTCATAACATTGATCGAGTTATCTCATCAATGGTTTTATTCTTCATTTTAGTGACACCATTTTATTGTAGTGTATGTTGAACAATTTTCCCCTTTTTAATGACTCGTTCCTTGCAAAATTGGTTAACCTACGATCATTAAATTCTCCCGTATGATCAATTCTTAAGATTTTAAGAGAATGCCCATCTTATTTTTCTGCTAGGGACTTGAACTCCTTGAAGCAAAAGAATGCATCCGATTTTTATTAGATGAAATACAACCACATTATTTAGGTATAATCATCAATGAAGGGGGAAAAACTCTTTTACCTCCAACATTAATGGTTTTTTATAGACCTCAAATGTTAGCATACACTAATTGAAGGGGAGTCTAGGCTGTCCAAGATGTTTTTAGAAATGACATCCTATACAGTTACCATAAATGTATACTTCACAGACTTTATTTTCAGAAGAAATAGAAGGAAACCCAAGCATCATGCTCTTTTTCTTTAAGAGTTTGAGGCCATTAAAATTTAGATGGCCATATCTCATATGCCACATCATAGATTCATCCATATTCTCACATCTCAATGCACATTTTTAACCAAATGGCATCTTTAAAGGAAAAACCTCGTTGGGGGTTATTTGATAAAAGATATGACTTAGCCTTTCTTCTTGTTAATAATAATGCATCTATTGTCATCAAAGATGATTTTATTATTTTTGCAAATCAACTAGCCTACACATAATAGATTTAAGCAAGGCCTAGCATATAAAAAACTTAATGGAAGTATTTTTTAGTTACCATCTTGGAATCTAACAACAATAGTGCCTTTTTTATTAAAAGAAAAGCAAACCAAACAGATTATAAGACGAGTGTAGGGAAACAGATCCCTGACATATCCTCTAAAAGGATAAAGCAAACAACAGTGCCTTTTTTTCAACAAGGTGTATATTTCCATCACCAAGTGTAACTTGGATTTCACACTTTCATCTAATTGGATAAAGCAACTTTTTTTCTTCTTCTGTCATATGGTTTGAACAACCACTATCAATGCATTAAACATCCCTTAATTATTATGCATATTGCACAAAGTATACTCTGTGATCAAAAGGTTCATTATTTTCTAAGAAATTTGCTTCTTCCTTTTATAAGTATAAAAAATCTTTTTCATAATGAAGGTCCCTTTTGCACCTTTTGCACCTTTTGCATTTGTATCGATAACATTTTGTATTATGATTATTTTTCTTGCACAATTTGCAATAAGAGCTTGATGTGTCATTATTCCCTTGCTTTCCTCTTCCTTTAACATGGTTAGTAAGTGCTCCTCTTATTTAAGAATTTTTACTTTGTCTGTTTTTTTTATCTCTATCATTTTTGGAGATATTTATTTTTGTTTGGAATACTTGCTCTAGTGGATGCTCAAATCTTTTTAGTCTAACTTCTTGAGCTTCTAAATAGCTTATTAATTCCACTATAACAAGTTTTGCTAAATCTTTTAATTCATCTATGGCAGTTATAATATGATCATACTTTTTCAAAAAAAATCTTAATAATTTTTGTTGTAGCGCCCCAAATTAGGGGTTAGAATATTAAAGAAAGTTAGTACGAATTATGTTTGTTATTTGTTTGTTAAATATTTGCTTAATTGTGCATACGTATTAGGGCATGCATTCATGACATTTTCCGGGTATATTGGTTTAATGAAACTTCGGATTGATTCGGACAGTATTATTATAATTTTAGTAATTTTTGTA
>JANVCL010000005.1:37240010-37256366 GCA_026546855.1 Erythroxylum incrassatum | reverse complement strand
CAAATGCATAAATATAAGAGATCAACATATGAAG
This sequence comes from Erythroxylum incrassatum, assembly GCA_026546855.1. Classification (NCBI taxonomy): domain Eukaryota; kingdom Viridiplantae; phylum Streptophyta; class Magnoliopsida; order Malpighiales; family Erythroxylaceae; genus Erythroxylum; species Erythroxylum incrassatum. The sequence continues at coordinate 37,256,332 of JANVCL010000005.1, read as the reverse complement.
AAGACATACTCTAGAATAAAGAAAAAAATTAAGTAAAGGTCCTATGTTTATTTATCATTTTCATAATTGATACTGTTCGAAATAGGACAGATTGTGAAGTTTCTGATCTGGTTGCATATGATTCCAAACATTTTGATTCTTGTCTATAGGGACAAGGTTGTTGATTTCCATTGGAACACATATGATCGTTGGACAGTTGTCAGTGTGTCTGATGATTGTGACACAACTGGTGGAGGGGGCACATTGCAACGAGTAATTTTCCTCTCTACTTGCTTTCAATCTATTTGATTACTTTTTAGAAGGTTTCTTGATTTTAAGATGAATGGCATAATGAAGATAGATTCTTAAAGAAAAAGGTTTTGTTGGTAAAAATAGATATGACAAATGAGTAATTTACTGTATCAGCCAGAGGATGAGGTTTTGATTGAGCTTGAAAAGTTCAAGTCGCATATTATTTCATATGGTTCGAAGGCATGAGAAGTCAAATATGCATTAACCGTTAGGAACCATGCAAATAACTGTAGTAGTGAGTTCATATTGTGATTTAACTGTGTTATATTTTTCAATTTGAACATATATGATAGAAATTGGTAGGGATGCTGATGCATGTAATTTGTAGATGTACATCTCTTTTTGTGCTTGGATAATGTTTTGAAAGTTATTTGTATAAAAGAATTAAAATAAGGTAGAAGTTGTTAGAATGGTTGTTTCAAATTGATTGTGATGATATATGTTGTGCCTTGAAATCAGTAGGGTGTAGGAGTGGGTTGTTCGTATTCATAAAAGTAAATTTTAAAAAATAATTTTTAGTTATTTATCGATGGAAAAAAAATCCGTTGATAAATTTATTAAATTTACTGACGAACTTTACCGATGAAAAACAAATAACTGTCAGTAATGAGAATATGAATTTACCAAATAACCAAATCCGTTAGTAATTTTTCGGCCGGCAAATTTATTGACCGAACACAACTGTCGGTATATTCATGAACGGTACACAAAATTTCTGTCTGTAAATTTATCTACGATTGTATCTTCAACTCCTTTTCTCATTAGTAAATTCTGTCGCTAAATAACATTTTTGACAAAATATTTAGACATTCTGTCGGTAATTTTCTGTCGCTATTACCTGTTTTACTTATAGTGTTTTGCAAATATGGTCTTTCTATACGTTGCACGCCGTTAACGCGCCCACTTGGTTTTCGATGTTCAGCGGCTAAACATGAGAATTATGCCGCAGAGACGTTACTTGACATGGTAGTGATCACATCAAAGTTATTGCAACTAACAATCGTAGCAGACATACCTCCCACAAGATCGGATGTCATTGAAGACAGAATGAAGCTGGTCATAACAATAGAAACGTTTCACTCGTCTACTTCAACTAGTTCTCAACGCATACCACACCCACCGATTGAGTTCTCAATTCATAATTTGCATATTTTGATGGCCATGGAAGCATGTGGTGCTCTTGAATTCTTCATGTTATTTTGGGTTTTCATTTCCTTTTTTTTTTAAAATAAACCAGCAGCGTAGGGCTTTAACCGAGTTCATTGAAGTCAATAAGATCAGTTTAAGCTCCATTTGCAAGTATTTACGTACATTGACAAATATATAGCTTCTGCTTCATGCTCTATTTTTGTTTGTAGACCTGGTTCATGACATGCAGTGACTGACGCCTATGAAATAACGAAGTTTGTGATGCATAACAAAGTTTGCTGATGCATTAAAGACGTTTCTATTTAGGATCTCCTGTCAAATTGATTTCTGCTACAAACTCTGAAAGGACAACAGATTCGTGAAACCCGTCATTACACAACAATGGCTGTGACAACAAGACCTTGGTACACTTCAGATCTCACCGAAGTGAAAATTAAGGGAACAACATGACTATAAAAAACATAGTTTCCTTCCTCAACTATAAATTTTTCCAATTTTCCTTCCTCAGCTATAACTTTTTCCCAGAAAAAAAAAAAGAAAGCTTTACTGTCCTGGCTCCGGCTCATTAGCTTTATCCGTGATGTTTCTTCTGCTTAAATTGGACGAGACGATATGTGAGAAAACGTGACAAATGACTGAAGTGAAAGGACGACAGGCCAAGGCTTCTTCAAAATAAGAGTAGGAGATGTTGTCAAATGCAACAGAAATTATAACGTTTTTAAGAATGGACTAAAATTTAAGTTAATCTAAGACGAGAATTTTAAAATTTAAAAAATTATTAGTATTAAATTGTAATAAAAATGACAAAAGATTAAATAAAATTAAAGAATTAAAATTTGTTATTTTTACTTATTGAAAAATTTAAAATTTAATTAAAAAAGAGATCGTTAAATAAAAATTAATTTATTTATTTTAGTTTATAAAAATTTATTAATTTATTAAAATTTATCGATTAATTAATAAATTAGTAATTTTTAATAATAAAATTTATTAAAGTAAATCAAAACAAAAAATTAGAAAATTCAAAACTTTTAAGAATTAATAAACTCAATTGGTTGAATTTTTTAATTATTAAAAATCTTGATAATTATGCTCATAATTTGTACTTGGGCCGTCATGAACACTAATGGGCCACCACATATCAATCCATCGACTTACGGGTTAATTCTGGAGATGAATCTTGAATCAGGTTGATATGGTTGGAATTCCCTCTCCTCAAAGAGCTCTAATTCGTTGCCTTCGATTCCAACTTAACTCATCTGGTCTATCACATGTAATTTATGTGGATGAAGGGCCACATGCCTTCGCATGTATCGTACTGGAAACTCACATTTACAACTCTTTGTACTGATTGATGACCAGATTTATATATCTGTGGTCGTCAACAATCAGTTGCATGTCTTATTCAGGTGGTTTTCACCTAATTTATTAATTTCCTGCCACTTGAAAAAACATTTATGAGCTTACTAGTCCACGCATAGTTCTTTCTTTTCGTCATATTTAAGATAACTGTTTTAGTGAAAGTAAGTGGAATCTATTCTCCTTTTTCAACAAAAAAAAAAAAAGTGGAATCTATTCTGTGGCTAAAGATCAAACTTGCTAATTAATATGCTGTATGAAAAGTATTAGATTAATCTGTCAGTGAACTCGATTCCAGAGAGCATGACCATTAGTAATTCTACAGGCAGCCAAACGGCTGTTAGAACTTATACGGGCTTCACCACCTCCCCCCATTAGTAAATAGAAGCATTAGACAATAATAATGGAAAAGTATGAATGCTCCAGAATAGTGCCTGTAGGGGTGCTCTTCTTTATTTATATAAAGGTATGATACAAGTGGATGATGACATGTGTCCCAAGGTGGAACATTCTAGTGATACAAACAAATATAAATAATATTATTTATTCTTAACTCTCTCCTTGACTTCGAGGTTCTTGTCTTTTCCTCTTCGTTTCATGGTTGTTTAACTTGCTCTTGATGGATGGAGTCACTGTTACCCCTAGCTTGTCTCTCAAATACCAAAATCGGGCATGTGGAAGAGATTTTGTGAGACAATCAGCCAGTTGATACTCAGTGAGAATATATCGAACAGTCAAGTGTTTTGACATTACTTGATCTCTTACAAACTGAGCATCTATTTCAATATGTTTGGTCCTAGCATGGTACACTAGATTTGAGGCCAAGGCTGCTGCACTGGTGTTATCACACCATATAACAGGTATATGCTTAAGTCGTAAGCGAAGTTCAGACAGAAGAGACTTTATCCAACAAAGTTCAGCGGCAATATTGGCTAGAGAGTGATATTTTAATTCGATACTGGATCTAGCAACAACTTTCTACTTTTTAGATGACCAGGCCACAAGAGATTCCCCAAGGAACACACAATACCTTCCAACTGATCTTCTATCATCAGGGCATGATGCCCAGTCAGCATCAAAATAAGCCACAATGTCAAGCAAGGCTGATGGTCGAATATGGATTCCATAATGAATGGTACATTTAAGATATCTTAGGACACATTTGATTGCTTTCCAGTGTTCTGTTGTTGGCTTAGAAAGTAATTGGCTCAGTTTTCTAACACTAAAACTGAGATCTGGGCGAGTGTTACATAAGTACTGTAATGCACCGACTGCACTCCTGTATGTTGAGGGATTTGCAAGTGGCTCTCCAGAGTGTATTGATAAGGATTTATGTGCAACCATTGGAGTTTGGCAAGGTGATGCATTGCTCATTTGAAATCTTTCTAGTAGATCAGAGATGTATTTCCCTTGAGTCAAATACAACCCAGATCTATCCCGATACACTTCAATTCCGAGGAAGTAATGAAGAGAGCCAAGATTTTTGAGAGAGAAACTGTTATGCAGCTTTTTAGTGAAGCAATTCAAGCTATAAGCATTACTTCCTGTAACTAGTATATCATCAACATATATTAGTATCATGAGAATCTGAGACTTGTAAGAGTATATAAACAAGGAAATGTCACTTTTGGAGTTAGTGAATCCCCAAGATAGCAACACGCTTTTGAGCCTATCAAACCATGCCCACGGGGCTTGTTTGAGGCCATAGAGAGCCTTAGATAGTTTGCATACATAGTGAGGTCGAGCAGGATCAACAAAACCTTTCAGTTGTTCCATAAAAACAGGTTTAGTGAGAAAACCATTTAGAAGGCATTATTAATGTCATGTTGCTTGATCTCCCAGTTGAGAGAAATTGCAAGAGCTAAAATGATTCTGATTGTGGATGCCTTTATAACCGAACTAAAAGTGTCATAGAAATCAATACCTTCTGTTTGTTGGAAGTTTTTTGCCACCAACCATGCTTTTCTTGTGGCAAAGGACCCATCTTGATGGAACTTGGGCTTGAATATCCACTTATTTTGAACAACTCTCTGCTTTTGGGGTCTTGGAACTAGTGTCCAAGTCTCAGTCCTTTTTAACGCAAGAAATTCATTGATCATTGCTTGCTTCCATAGTGGTGATTGCAGCGCCTCCTCAGGTGACCGAGGAACAAGGATATCAGATTGAGTGAAACCAATGTAAGGTACTTTGGGCTTATATATTCCTCGCTTGTTGCGGGTTTCCATAGGGTGAGTATTTGAGGTAATAGGAAATTGGGTGGAAATAGGATTGGTGGTTGGTTCTAATGTGGGCAAAGGCGATTGTGGGCTTGGATTGGTGTTATACGAGGATGGAGAAGATGCAACTGGTTGGCTATCTGGGATGTTGGGAAGTAAGGGGGAAGTGTTCAACTCAGCAAAGGTAGGTGAGGTTATTGCAAAAAATTCTAATGGAGGGCTTCTGGTTGGTTCAACATTTTGTGAGATATGTTGTGGATTAAGAGGTTCATGAGGTTGAGGAAAGTCACCATTAATATGGTCTCCTTAAGAAATTTCTAGCTGAGAAGAATTATGAGGCAAATTCACCTGTTGACCTTGCAACTCATTACTAGGATTAGAGTGCTGCAATAAAACAAGAAATGTATTAGTGAGTTCTACAACTTCAGAGACTACTGGTTGTTTCAAGTTCAAGAAACCACTACTGAAGGGAAAATCTTCTTCATTGAATATAACATGTCGAGAGATATATATTTACCGGTAGAGCTTAGACATTTATATCCCTTATATGACCCGTTGTAACCAAGAAACACACATTTAGTACTGTGAAACTAAAATTTATGCTGATTATATAGTCGTAGGCAAGGAAAACAAGCACATCCAAAATTCTTGAGGCCACTATAATCAGGCTTCTTTGCAAACAGACTTTCAAAAGGTGATATATTACTCAGAACCGGAGTTGGTAGCCTATTTATCAGACGAACATCAGTAGAAAAAGCTTCCCACCAGTAATAGAGCTGCATTTTAACCTGAGCAAGAAGGGTCAAACCCATTTCAACTAAATGTCTATGTTTTCTTTCAACTCGACCATGTTGAACAGAGGTGTAGAGGCAAGAATGTTGAAATGTATACAGGTTTAAATGACCTATATTCTCCTCCCCAATCACTTTGGACCACTTTGATTTTTCTTTCCAGTTGATTTTCAATCATGTTTTTAAAATGAACAAATGCTGACAGTGCTTCCTCTTTCAATTTCAAAGGATACACCCAAAGATAACGTGTACAATCATCCAAAAAACTTATATAATATTTGTGCCCAGATGTGGATTTAATTGGTTGAGGACCCCATAAATCTGTGTGAATTAAATTTAGAGGCTGTGAAACATGATATTGAGAAACTAGAAAGGGAAGCTTATGGGATTTGCCAAGTTGACAAGCATCACAAAAAGTAAATTCTTCACTAAAATTCAAATTGGTATCATAATCACTAAGAACTTTCTTCAACACTTGGCTATGTGGATGACCAAGCCTTTTATGCCAAGACTCAACGACAGAAAGAAAAGCATGTGACTGACATTTTTGTTCTAGTTTAGAATTGCTTATACCAAAGATAAAATTAACAACAACAACATTAGTGGGCACCACACCATTCTTGATCTGATAGAGACCCTGAGTAGACCCATGTGTTGTAGCCCTTGTAGCAGAGTTTTATTACTACTCTTGTCCTTCACAAAACACCCATGTGAGTGAATTTCAACAAAGATATTTGAATTGTCATTGGTGAGTTTATATCCACTGATAAGATTTTTCTTGATTTTAGGAGCCGTAAGAACATTTTGGAGTTTCAAAGACTTATTGGGATTATCACATATCAGTTTAGAATTTTCAGACTTGACAACGTTATGAGAAGTACCATCACCAACAAATAGCAAATTTATACCTAAATTAGCGTTGAAAGAGTCCACATTTTTAGAAGTATGAGTAACATGATGAGTGGCTCCGGTATCTAAATACCATGTTGGGTCTGTTATAGTATCTGAGGTTGCCGTGTAAGCCAAAACATTCTCATTTTTCTTAAGAGGTCCTCTATAGTTAAGATCATAACGGTGCCAGCAATTCGCTATCTCATGTCCTGGTTTCTTGTAAAGATAATAAAATTTATCAAACTTATCTGATTGCTTTTGGCCTCCATTTCCATGACCACCTCTACCTTGTCCTGGTTGTCCTCCTCTACCTCTAGAGGCATCAAAATTATTCTAACCCTATTGCTGAAAAGACAAATTTGTGAAGGAATTAGAGAGGGAGGATTGAGACGAAGATTGAAGTTGCTCAAGTCGAGATTTAAAAGTGAGCAATTTAAATTAAAGGTCGCTCTAGCTCAGATTCTCTTTTCCAAAGAGCATTACAACAATTGGGTTATACTTTATGTCAAGACTAGTGAGAGTTTGAGTGATTAAATCAACGATAGACAGGGGAGCACCAGCAAGGGTGAGATTGTCTGAGATGGATTTCATTTTGGCTAAGTATTCTTTATCTTCAGACTCCCTTTCTTAGTGCGCTGAAACTCACTCTTCAAAAAGATGACTTTAGATTTTGTATTTGCACTGATGTATTCTTTCACTGCCTTCCATAGAGTAGACGATGTCTTATAGTGCGTCATCTGAGAGGCAATCTCTATGACATCATTGTGCTGAGAAGCCAACCCAGAAGAATTTGGTCTGTTGCTTGCCATTCTTCAAATGATGGGTTTGGTAGAACTTCTTCGGCTTCATTAAGAGTGAACTCAGGTGCGTTCGCTTTAGTACCCAAGAGGTATCCTTCAAGACGATGACCTCTGATGATAGGAAAGGCCATCGATTCCCATGTGAAGAAATTATCTCCATCCAAATTGATGGAGTTGACTTGATTCAGGAAGCTTAGCAAAGGAACAGGTTTCGTGGGCACAATAGGTGCTTGATGAGCCACCGGGATGAATAGGTAGTTGCAATGATTGAAATTTGGGAACATTGAAGGAGTGGCGAAGTTTGGAGGAGATAGTGAAGAGTGAAGCGGAGAGGTATTTGATTGGGAGGAAATAGGGATCGATGTATACATAGGAGGTGGAGGGGTAGGTGGTAGAGAAAATTGGTGGGGCAAAAGAGAAGGACCAATACTACTGCAGAAACTGAAAGGGAATGGTGGGGTTGAGTGAGACGGTTGATTCTTTTATGGTTGGGCTGTTCACTGGTAGAGAGAGGGCTAGAGTTCTCAGTGGTGACGACGGTTTCTAAGTGAGAGGTGGTAGGGTTTTAGGTCCCAATTGATGCCATTAATGACGATTTTTGTGGCTCTGATACCAAGAAAATATTATTGGAAAATATGAATGCTCCAGAATAATGCATGTAGGCATACTCTCATTTATTTATATAAGGTATGGTACAATTAGATGATGACATGTGTCCCAAGGTGGAACATTCTAGTGATAAAAACATACAACAGATAATATAATAAATGATATTATTTATTCTTAACTAGAGGTGTTAAATTTTAAGGATGTTTCATGAAGTTTCTAACCCAAAAGATGAAATTAAGTATGAAGACTCTATTTGATGGATCAAGTATCCTTTTCGAAATCTCTACTAATGCTGGAATTACCTAAGCTTACATGTGTTTTTGATAATATATTGAACTATAATTAAGACAATATTGTCTTTTAGGATCAGTCGTAGGGTGATCTATGGCAAAAATATACATCAGCTTATCCATTCTCTCTTTGCCAGAGATTGGTATATCGCTCTTATTTTATCCCTGCTGTTGTTGTACAAAATCCCACCGAGTCCAACTACCAAAACATACCAGTACTCCAATCACAATCCCCATAACCCTTCTTTGCTCCTTGGAATAACCTTCCTAGCCTTTTGTAAACTCGTTGACTTCATCTTCAACACCTTTGTTTGATGTCAAAGCTCTGGAGCTAGGCATAAGCTCAACAGGGGGTAAAGTAGGAGCCTATGATAGAATTTTATCTGGATCAGCATAATAAGCAATAAACATAATTTTTTATACAAATTCTGATTAATTAGATGTAAATAGTACTTCTCTCATACGTGTCATTTAACCTGTGTTCATGGGCTTGTTATGATGGGTAGGCTTGGCCCATGTTTTGTGGTGCATAGGAGGCCCTATTGTTAGCCAATCTTAAAATACAATCGTCTCATTAAGAACTCTAAGGTTTTTATTTTTCTAATAAGGGTTTAGAATAGCAGTAGTTAATCCTTTGCATCTCTATTGCTCCACTTCATAGAAAACAACAATGGACTCAATTGTTCCTCAATTTTCAGATATTTTTCCATCCAATTCTTGAATCTAATATGTTGTAATCATAGGGTTAGTTTAATTTATTCTTTAGCCTGGACACCATCTGCACCGTCAAGAAGCACTACATTGAACTCATTCTCTGAAGATGAAAACAACAGTATTGGAGGCATTGATACTGGTGCAGCCACTATGTTACCAACCAATGCATGTTGGCTCTCTACAGCTGGCTCAGGTGCAGTGTGTGAACAGTTGATGGAGAAGGGTACTCAGGCGAGAGAAGCTCTTTCTTTTCAGTTTCTGGAGCTATAACGTAGTAATAAGCAGCAGAGACTATTTCATTACGCTGTTGTTGTGGGGTTGTACTTGTAGTAGAGGAGTCAGATAGGTTCACACCCCTGGTTTGGCTGGTTAACATAACTGAGAGCAATAAGAAGAGAGAAATGTGTTTTAAGTACTAGCTGCAACATGGCTTCTGTTGAGCAACAATCTGATATAAGTCAAGAGTTTCATCTAGGGAAAAATGTTGGAATAACATCTTAGTGCAAATCATGCTTTCATATATACATTTTTGCATTTGGAAGATGTGGCTTTCAATAAGAAGAACGAGAATTGTATGAAAAAATGAGTGGGTTATAGGTGTTTTGTCTCTGGCATTAAGCTAGTTTACGATATGTTTGATAAACTATTTTAGGTGACAACAATTGGAAGGCGATGTCAGTTCCTATGCTAAGTTTTAAGAAACATGTTTTGGGTTTCCCTTGTCTTAAAGAAAACATTATGTTGTTGTTTTGAAAGGTAATTAATGAAATCGTGGCGATTGAGAGGTCATGGATTTTTCAGGAGGCAAGTTCGTTGAAAAATCGAGACGGTGGAACAATCACAAATTTTTTTGGTATTTTAATTTCCTGAAAATCAAGATCACTTTAATTTTATAAAATGATTAACACATAAATCATAATAAAGTAGTAATCTAAATTCGTACCTTATTTCGAAGTTTGATTCTTATCTTATCTTATCCCACGAACCATTTTCGAAACTGATCTATCTCACCAACTGTAGTAGTACAAGTGTCCAGCCTTTAAGCAAGATGTACTAACTTCACAAAGCTTAAGCCTATTTATAATATATTTTGGACATTTCAATAATCTAATTAAAATTAAATTCCAATTTTAATTATTATAAATAATTATAATTAAATACCAATTATGCTCAAATAGGATCCAATATCTCATATTGATCCTTATTTATTAAATATCTCATATTTAATAATGTCTCTCAAATTTTATAATCAAATCCAACTTGATAAAATATCTTTGCCCTCTTCAATCCGTTCTTTATGTGAGACACATTAGGCTCCAAACATGTTAACAACGATTATAAATTATAATTCTAATTTATAATTAGAATTAGACTTAGATAAATTAAAACTTCTTTTAATTTATCTTTAATTTTCTAATTAAATAATTTATAATCACAGTCAAGATTTGCATCTAGCAATGCATTATAATCTCCCAAATATTTAGGAATGTCAAAGTGATTTTGACTAATCTTTTCGTGTATGATTTTTTTGTATAATTTAATCATTTTATCATACAATGTTTCAATTAGACAAAGTATGGAATTAATGTTTACTCTTTTTTAGTTCAATCATATCAGTTCTCCATCATTATCTATTGATTCAATTAATGACATTTGTAAACTACTTACAAAACGTCATTTAGTTTACAAATGTCATTCTACTTTGGCCAAGGATTTCTCAAATCAATACTAATATAGAACAATGAAATATTCTTTCTAATTACTTTAGGGTAATGAATACTATCTTGATCACACAACTACCTCCATATAGTTCATGTTATATCCAATAACTACTTATTAAACTACCTATATTAAATAGGTCATAAATAGTATCAAAACATAACAATTCCTATATAAGATAACTTTGATGATCTCAAGTCAAATGATCACTTATATAATCATCATAATGAGAATTTTATAGATATACAAGTAATGTTCTAAATAGATTTCTCATATTAGGTAAGTTCAATAACTTGTTCTCTAATAAAAACCTACAAGTTTGTTTAAGTATCTCCATACTTTAGCCTATAAGATCGACTACTCCCTTCATAAGAAAAAACATAATATGTGCTAGCCTTTTTATATTCTATTAATGTCCAGTCTTAATAGAATAATGAGTAAGAACAATTTATGGACAATATATAAATGCAATATGAATCTCATAATTATAACCTCATTAAAATTTCATTTCTAATGTATAATTATTCCGTGGACTTTATCATATACATATAAAAATGTACAAGATAAAGAATACTTTTAAATTATTTTGTCACTAAACTACAACCAATTGATTAGTTGTGGGGCATAAACTAGCAAAGTTTATGAGAAAATAAAGGAAAGGTAGAGCTTCTCATGTCTTATGCAAATCAAAGTTAAAAATTAGATAGTTATGATAGGCTTTTAAATGATATGTCTCTCTTGATAGTGACGGATAAAATTAAATTATAATTTTATCCATCACTTACTACTAAACAACTTAACAATTAATCATTTCTAAAAAAAACTTAACAATTAATCAAGATAGATTTATCATTTTATATTTTATCCATCATTTACTACTAAACAACTTAAAAATTCATCAAGAGAGAGGTATCATTTAAAAGCCTATCATGACTATCTGATTTAGAAATCTTAATGTAAAAAATTAATAAAAAATGAGAATAATTATTTAGTTAATTTATTAAGAAAAAGTCAGGGAATAAGGGAAAGCTTACTTTTTTCCTTCAACTACCATATTATCATTTTTTTGAAACTTTAAATTGGAAACGCCCACCTTCAGTCTGTAGCACAAGTTTGCAAGGTTTCTTTTGTTTATTTTTCCATTATTCTTTGTAATCAAACGTCGTTTTTGTATTATCCATCAAGCAAGCACAAAAATATGTTATCAAGCAATCATTTTGACATCATTTGTGGTATCAAATAGCCATTTTTATATCAAGTAATCATTTTTCATATGGAGTATTATAGTTTAAGAAAGGTGCATTGATGCCATTTGTTGTATCAAGAAGCCATTTTCACACTATTTTTGGTATCAAGCAACCATTTCTCACCTAGAGTATTATTATTTGAGTAAGGTTTATTATCAAGTTTTTTTAGAGCTTCATATAAATGTATGAGAGTTTTCAAGTGAGAATGTTGCTTAAGAAATAAGAAGCAGAGATTTTGAGGTTTTAATTAAAAAATATTTGCAAAATGTAAAGCAAAATTTCATGATTATTAATATTCTAATTTGACTATTATTTGTTTAGAGTAAAAGTAACATAGTGAGGAGAGAAAAAGAGTTTGAAAAGAAGGAAAAAGAGAGAGAGGAAGATCTAGTGTCCTTATTTCAATATTAAACTTCATTTTGGTACTTGTCAAATTAGTGCGTAGTTTTTTTAAAGTAGTGTGTAGTTTATTTGATATGTATACTTGTGAATATTTAATAATTGTTATATTATTCATATAAATTTTATGTAATGTAATGGTATCTTTTGACTGACATTATTGTGTTTATGGTATAATTCGTCAATATAGTGGAGGTAAGTCATAGAATGGAGAATAAGAAGAGTTGTTTAGATGTGACAAGCTTATGTATTAGAGTGGAGGACATTAAACAAAGGAAATACTTGAAGTGATAATGAAGTTTGAAATTTCAAAGATAATTTTTGATTTATATCAAAAGTATGTAAGGTTCACGAGGTTTCGATCTCCACAAGAGGATGAAAGAAAGATGAAAATAGAGTCTTGAAGAGCATACATTTGTGTCATAGAGGTCATTGCACAAACCATGAGGTTGAATAGTATGAAACCTATATGTAGAGGAAGAATTAGGTACAATGCTTGAGTATGTCATAGATGATGGTAAGAGCATAATCAAGTATGAAGATATGCGCACCTAAGTAATGCAAGATTTATAAGGCGACTTCAAATTATGGATAGTTAGGTTAGGTGTAGATTATAAATGAATGACAATTACTGAATTAGGTTATGCACAAATATATAGTCTATTATTGTTAGGTAGGTATGAGAACATAACTTGTTTTGTAAGGGATACCTTATTCATATAAGTAGGTTGAGAAAAGTAGGGTTAGAAGAAGGAGACTTGGAAGTCATTTATAAGATGTTTAATAGAATAAAAGAGAAAGATAATAGATTTTTCTACAAAATTAACTATGATGAGGAAGGTTGAATAATGTTTTCTAGGATAATGTGAGGAGTCGCATTATATGTTGAATTTAGCGACGTGATGACGCTTGGTACCATTTATCATATTAACAGACACCAAATGTCATTTTCCCATTTGAAGGTGTTCTTTTAAACTATAATGGACAGTCTATAGTTCTTGGTTATGTACTCTGAAACAACAAGATTACTAGTAGCTTTTATTAGTTTTTTTTTGGTATATATAATGGAGGTGTATGAATAGGAAGTCACCAGGTGTTATAATTATAAACAAGTGTAAAAGTATGAGTAATAACATTGAGCTGGTATTCCTTATTGTTATGTTTGTAGCATATACTAAAAAAATTACCCGAGGAATTTGGTATCCATAAGAGATATAAGAAGTTAAAAGATACATCTGTAGATGTTGTATACAGTGATGACAACAATGAAGAATTTATGGCAAAATGGAATGAAATGGTTATGGAGTTTGACTTAGGAAATAATTCATGGGATCTCTTTTTATAACTATGTGATGTGGACTTTGGCATATATGTTAGGGGCATTTTTAAGTAGGAATGTCGATGACACAAAGAAGTGAGGAGATGAGTAGTTGCATGCTTATAAAATGTTGAGATAATTCAATAAGCAATATGTTAAAGTAATCAAGGAAAAGATTGAAAGAGAAATAAATTTTAATTACTTGCATGCATGGAGTAATGTATCATTAGTGATGCAATTTGATATTGTTAAGGAATTTTAGAAGGAATACAGTAATACCATATTTCATATTGTACAATAAGAACCAATAAATTTGAAGTATTATGAGATGAGCAAAAGTTAGACTAAACGGAATAAGAAGTTATACGTGATAGAGGAGATCGATGAAGGGTGCAATATGGTTAGACTATAGGTAGTTGTATTAATGAGTCACCCTACTAGCCAAGTGCAACTATTTATTGTTTGAATTTAAGAGAACTGTGTATCGATACAAATTCAAATTTTTAATTAGGGTGAAGATTGAACAATTTTCATAGAACATGCTTTATTAGGAGATAATGCAAGGATTTTGTGTAGACATATGAAAATAAAGGTAGGAAACATTTATTAAGGTGATGATATTAAATGTTAGTCGAACATAGGGTGTTAGTAGGATATAAGGTTATAATCAATTTCTATAAGGACATTGATCATACTATTAAAGGTGAATCAAATTTTGAATACCTATATCATATATTAGTATAAGCAAATAAAACTTTATAGGTGCAAATGTAGTTGAGTCAAGGGATGTTAGCGATCATTTGTGCATACTAAAACTCTTCCAAAAGGCGTTAGGTTGAAGGACCCAATTGTCCTTAAGCTATATGATAGGCTAAGAACAAAAAGATCAAAATCTAAGGTGAAGGAGGTCCAAAAGAAGAAACTTGAAAAAAAAAGAGATCAGTTGTTGAAAAATATATTGGTAGTAATAAATTGACATACTAAATGTGTTCTTTTTTCATGATATTACTAAATATTTGATGTTATGTATAATTAATTTTTTAATGTTATTATTTGAGTGCGATGACAACTGATGAGGAAATTTTGGGTACTTGTTTCATTGAAAATGACTAGAGATTGCAAATATGAAATGCCATCTCATTCCACTTAACCAATAGATAGAATATATTGTATTATTAATGTATGTAGGTTATCATGAATGTTTGGAATAAACAATATATAAAAGGAGTAATTTATATATATTTTCAAAATGTGAACATGTTGTAAACTTAACTTTAACCAATTATTCTAACTTATTGATGTTCATGAAAAACTCTAGAAATGATTGATATATTTAAGTAGCAAATGTAGGATGGTGGATTTAATAGCGTGGTTGGTTAGACATGAAAAGAAAATTCAAAGATTTGAATGACAAAATAAGCACTATAAACTAAAGTTATAATCTTCTATCTGATCCACAAGTTTTTAATAGAAGAATCAAATACTGTATACGATATGTCATTCATTATTTGATGATGATGTATATCATACTCTTTTATAATTTAATTGAATCATAAACTGTAAATTTATTGACTATGAAATCTATTCCATCTAATTTCAATTGTTTATATATGGGGTGTTGATTTTTTTAAACTAGTCTTGGCATTATTTTCTTTTATATTGTTTTATAAACTCATAATTAATGATAAATTTCTTATAAAATCTTTAAAAACTCTCAATTTTTGCTTATTCATTTATATAAAAACAAATAAATGACTCATTTTTTTACATTCGTAATGAATCTTTACTAATTTAGGCAATATGAATTGAGAAATTCTCACAAGACATATAATTAAAAAAAGTAAAGACTTGGTTTAAGATTTTTTAACTTGTTATTTCCCGCTTATTAGATAAACGAATATTTTAAGTGTGAAATAGTAATGTTAATGCATTTTGAAGGATTTGAGAAATTTGCAACTATGTTTAATCTTTTTATTTTAAATTGAGAAAATTGGAAAATATTAAAATAAATTTATTATCTATATGTACTTAGTAAATTTTGTATTGATTGAAAATTATAGACTTAAAATTTTTTCAAAAATATTTAAAAATTCTATCATATTTTTGATAAAATAATATAATTAGGAATATATTTGAGGTATCATAAGTTCTTAACCTTTTATTTCATTTAATCATATGAATCTGAGGCTCATAGATTATGTATGTAAAGTTGAGCATATTTATAGATTGTTTTATGAATCGAAAGATAGAATTGACATGTTTTATTGTTTTAAATTTAGAATTATTATTCTTTTACGATTTAAGATAACTATCTAGAAACGTTTAGAGAGAGTTTTGTCTTTTTTTTTACGATTTTATAGATAGGTATAAACATCACTGTATATGTGGACTTGTTATTCTCCAATGATGTTTACATAATAAGAGGTTTAATTGCATCAAATTCGTTGTTGAATTAGACAATTCAAGATAAATTAACGTATTTTATGTATAATGTACGATAATCATAAGCAAATTTGCACTCATTGAAGG
>JANVCL010000005.1:37229044-37239910 GCA_026546855.1 Erythroxylum incrassatum | reverse complement strand
CAATTTATCAAGGTTTATTCTGATGACGTGAACTTAAGTCCGATTGGAGGTTTAATTAGTGGTGAGGAATCGCTCTCGTGAGATGCGCGTCCAGATGTCATGCAGGACGTCGGACACGTATCGCACCAGGGAGGGGTTCCAACAATTCAAGACAAATTAACGTATTTTATGTATAATGTATGATAATCATAAGCAAATTTGCACTCATTGAAGGTATTGTATAAGGAATTAAGAAATTATATTAAATTAATGATGAAGTAATGCAATTAGAATTATATATGAGGTTTCGTAAAGGTTGCATTTTGCTCTTATTGCCTATAAAGCTCTATTGGATAGCATTACATAGGTAAAGAGGGTAGTTAATAAAGAAAGTTATAAACTAGCAAAGAAAGAGACGAAGAAGATAGTCTCAAAAGCTAAAAGCAGAGTCTATGAGAAATTATATCAACGATTGGAAACAAAAGATAGAGAAAATGATATATTTAAATTGGCAAGAGCTAGGTAATGAAAAGTGAGAGACTTATATCAAGTTCATTTCATAAAAGATAAACTAGGGTGGGTGCTCGTGGCTAAAAATTACATCAAGAAAAGATGACAGAGATACTTCTATAGCCTTTTTAATAAAGGTGTAAAGGACAACATCTCTTTAGGTAATCTTAGCACGTCTGAGAGCTATTATAACTTTATTTATTTCCTGCAGAACATAAGGGAAGAAATTAATAGAGGTTTGAGGAAGATAAAGAGTGGAAGGATAGTAAGGCCTGATGAGATACTTATAGAGGTGTGGAAGGACAGTAAAGCCTGATGAGATACTCATAGAGGTGTGGAAGAGCCTAAGCGAAGGGGGTCTTACTTAGCTAGCTAAGATTTTTAATGTAATTCTTAAGTTTGCCAAAATGTTAGATGGAGTGGAGACTTAATATGTTAATTCCTCTATACAAGAACAAAGGGGAAATCCAAAATTGTGAAAACTATAAAGGTATCAAACTATTTAGTCACATCATGAAGTTATAAGAGAAGTTGATTTAGAAGAGAGTGAGAAAGGATGCACCTATATCAAAGAACCAGTTTAATTTCATGCTAGAAAGGTCCATGACAAAAGTTTTTCATCTCCATAGAAGATTAGTAATATATTACAAGGAAAGACATCGTAACCTCCACATGATTTTTATGGATTTAGAAAAGGTTATGGTAGGGTACCTAGGAAAATCATGTGGAGATGATTAGAAGCTAAAGGAGTTCTTATGACTTATATATGGGTTATTAAGAATATGTATGAAGGTGTAAAAACTCGAGTAAGGACGATAGGAAGATAAATGAAGCATTTTTCTATCGATATTTGGCTACACCAAGGCTCCTCATTAAGCCCCTTTTTGATTGTAGTAGTGATAAATGAACTCACAAAAAATATCCAAGGGGATGTGCCATGGTATATGTTATTTGCTAATAACATTGTTTTAATGGATTAGACAAAAGAGAGTATCAATGTTAAGCTAGAACTTTGGAAGGATACGTTGGAATCGAAAGATTTAAATTGAGCAAGACTAAGGCTGAGTATTTAGAGTGTAATTTTTTGAGCCATAGAGTGGCTTGCAAATTAGAGGCAAAGATTGGTTCATAAGTTATACCCTGAAAGAGTATTGACTTGTCATACCACTCAAGTTCAAAGGTAAATTTTATCGTTTACCAATTAGGTCAGCTATGCTCTATAGGGCGGAGTATTGACTTATCAAACATATGCATAATCATAAGTTAATGGTGGCAAAGATAAGGATAATCTATTATATGTGCAACCTTACTAGAAGAGGTAAGGTCAAAATGTAATCATAATAAACATATTAAAGGTGATTAATACTATTGAGAAATTAAGAGAGACAAGACTTAGGTGTATCGAACATGTTAAAATAAAACATCTTAACGCTCCAGTAAGAACATGTAAAAAGATTACACGTAAGGATTATAAGGGAGAAAAAAGGAAGGTCTAAGAAGAAACGGGGAGAGGTGATCGGGAATAATATAGCTCTGTTGAAACTTATTAAGAGTGTGACCCTTAATAGAAAACATTGACTTACTAAGATACAAGTAAAAGATCTCACCTTCAGAGACCATTCTTAAGGATGTCAGGTCAGCCCAGGCTAGCCTAACCTAAGGGCTAGGTGACCCGTGGCCCAACGAGCCAGAGCTGTATGGCCCAGCCTGACCTTAACATTTAACATGTACTTATTTATTAGTTATTTAACCTAAACATTTCCTTACTTAGCCTTTTTTTTCTTGTAATGGTTTGTCTACTTTTAGTTATTTGTCTTTTTTTTATTTGTGTATTTACGTACTTTTTTTAATCTTGTTCTATATTTATTGAATTACTTATTTTATATTTTATTTAAATGTATATTTATTTATTTTATAATGATTATCATCTTTTATGTCTATTCTTTTTCATTTTTAGTTATATATATATACCCATATATATTATGGGTCTATAGAAAATAGTCTCTCTACTAATTAAGGGTAAGGCTACATATTTATGGACGTCTCCAGACCTCGCATATCATTGGCACTATCACCAGAATGTTGTTGTTGTTGTTATTTTTGATTTATTTGATGAACTAAAAATAGTTATCTAATTGTTTTATGAAATTTCACATTGAATTGGATGTTGCATGATTGTAGGTAATCTTATATCCTCTTTGGATGAAATAGGGTGTAGTCTATAGTATAGAATTTATGTTCCTGTCCTTATTCTCACTTGGAGCATTTAGTAGTATATTTGAGTGGTTCGAGGAATGAGTGGATTTGAGTGCTTAAATAAATGCAAGATTGCTAAAGAATTGTAAACTTTGAATTTTATTATTAGGTCAAAATTAACCTAACTTCGAAATTTGCTTAGTTTGATGAATGTTTTCCCCTTTTTCGAAATTGGCAACTATTATTTATTTTATTTTATTTAAAAACAAAGTTATGGAACTCAAGTTTGGGCATGTCCTTTCAATTTAGAAAAATAAGGGAATTCATGAACATTGACATTTAATAAGATGTTGAATTGCATCAATTCATTATTGAATTTGTAATTTAAGAAAAACAAGTGTATTTAAGTAAAATTAATTATTTTCATATTGATATTTAAATCTAAAATTTATATTATAATTTCAAATTACAATATTTTAACTTTTCACAAATTTAATAACATAAAAAAATAAGTTGTAACTATTTTTTATTAATTTTTTTTACCATCCCTTCCAAAAAAATTAAAACTTAGATTAATGTCAATTACTATTTTATAACATATAATTAATAACAATATAAAATGCCAATAATCAGCTAATAATTATGATTATATTATTTTGAAAATATGTATCAAAATATCAATTGTAAAAGTCATAGAGAATAATTATAATAAGCATTAAAATACGTGAAGATTTGAAGTCAATTTCAATTCTAAAATATAGATATTAATTTTTTACTTGTACATTTTAATTGTAACATTAAATTCAATATTTTACAAGTTTAAACTTAAAGTCGATTTTTTTATAATACATAAGAGTATAGTTACAATAACTTTATCATAATGATATACATTTAATAAATATGATAAATTTCTTGTGTGTATATATATAATATTTTATTTTTTATAAAATGTGTTAATTTTTAATAAAATAATAGTTTATTTCACCATAATGTATTATGTATTGTATATAGATGTTTTTATAGGTAAAAGGTTTTTTTGGAACAATAAGGTATTTTAAAAATCAAAATAGGCGTCAAATTTTAGCGTTTCATAATGTTTAAAAAGAATTATAATATTTTAAATTTTATTAAATTTAATTTTTCAACTTGACAAAATTCTTAAATTAACTAAATTTTCGTCAATTATCTGGTAACATGGAATTTTAATTTTTATATTTAATAAGACCCAGTATTGTCAGTATAGAACTCAACTTATGATGGTGGTAGTCTAGATCTTCTGTCCAATATTATGGTGTTTTATTGTGTCCAATAAATCTCAGTCATTTATTTATGTGGGTCCCACATGGGACCCGCGTGAAGCTCGCAAAATAAATGGCTGAGATTTCATGAGACATAATAAGACAGAGTAAAACTAGACAGAAGATCTGGACTCTAATGGTGGATCCTCCTGAAACTAAATTCAAAATTCAAAATTCAATCAATTTAAACTTTTGCCTGTTCACCCGAATGAGCTTGTTCCCTATTATAATTCTATGTAGGAATGACAATGGGATATAGGTCGAGCGCAAGCCGCTCCTATTTCAGTCCAGCCTGAATTTATGTTTTTTAAAAAATTTAAAAGTTACACCATTTTTGACAAAATGACGTTATTTTGTACTTTTTTGTTAGGTCATGACTGTTCCAACTCGACCTGACCTTTAACTCGGTCGGACCAAATAATCTCTACCTGTATTTCGATCTAGGTTAAAGTTAGGCTGGCCAAGCTGGGACATTTGTAAGCGCTAATTCTATGCTCTTTAGGCTTCTCACTTCCTTGGTTTCTATTTTAAGCGTTTGATTTTGAACATATAAGGAATATGTTTTCTCACTTAATACCCGATCAAAATGTAGGAAATCTCAATTCATTTTCGATTTCATCGTTTACTTTATGGAAAAATCCATAATTAGGATATCTTAATTATGGAAATTTACGAATTTCACTAATAAAACACATAATTTCTGGTCGAAATGAACAAGGAAATCCCATTGTTTTCTATATCATTGTTTTAATTTCTGAAATTGGGAAAATCGAAACTATGAATTATAGGAAAATAAGAATTTTACTAATTGGTTACTTACAATGCCTATAAAATAGGTAGACCTGTAATGATTACTCCTGTAAATGAGGAACATTTAAGATCCTATAACTTTCTTATAATTAACTAAATAATACCTTAGATTCTCCAAAGAACTAAAATCTTGAATGATCGTGGCCCTTTTGAGTGTAGAAGATCTCAATCTCTAGCTATAAAAGGTAAAGAAAAATATACATGCATGCAGTACTGTTGTAGTTTGCCCTAGTTGCAAAGAAAAGCCAGTAGACGGCAAGGTATGCAGCTTTTTTACATTGCAGTTTTTTTTAAAACCATATTTCCTGACGTATGTTTCATATATGTCTGAAGTTTTCTTGCATTCTTAACTATATTAACTTAATTCTTCTTAATGTTTAGGTTTAAGAGATGGGTCGCAGGAAACTGAACTCGGAACTCATCTCCAATGAAAAGTCTCGTGTGATTACATTTCAAAAGAGAAAAAAAGGGTTGATTAAGAAGGTTGAAGAGTTAAAGATACTATGCAACGTAGATGTTTGTGTCATAATCTTTGGTCCAAAACTCGACCATCGTTCTTGTGAGATGGAAGCTTGGCCTGTAAACTCTGATGAGGTAAAGCGCATAATCAATATGTTCAGGAAAGGTGGTCCTAAGGTAAGGTCAAAGAAGAATCAAGATTTGTCTGATTATTTCGTGATTCGTAAGAACAAAGTGGACTGCGAAATAGCAAAGATTCAGAAGGCAATTGTGGAAACAAAGTTTTCCAAGTGTTGCAGTCAGCTAAGGTTTTTATCTTATGATCAACTCTATTCGCTTGAAAGGACTCTTGCTGCTAGACTTGAAGTTGCAGAAAGGAGACTTTCAGAGATGGAAAACAACTCTGGATTTTCTTACTCGGGACCAAATAACGCCGGATCAAGTCTGATCAATCAATCGATGCGGTTGAATCCCAATTCAGCTTATTCCATGCACCAAAAGAACATTGATTTCGATGTTGACATGCAGGCTGTTACTTCCTATTCCTACGACCTTCGAGCCGTGCACCGCAAGGTAGCGATTAGCGAAAGTCATGTGGACAATGCAATCCTGAGACTGCTTGTGCATTCTGAAAACTATATCCCATATAATGGCGTGACTAATAACAATGTCTGGTTCACGCCAAACGACTACAGCTACTCTGATCCATATGCTTCCATGCCCGAAGCTTCATCTCTGTTTAACAAATTAGCATTAAGTCCAGAAATGTACTACAGACCAACAATGCAGTCCTATATGCAAGTTCCGGCAGTGCTAAATGGTTCTTCACAAATGTGCGACCGTGGAATTGGCAACCTTCAAGTGAATGATTTTGACGGTTACATTGACAAACTCAGATTTTAGGCACCGACAGTTCATGCTTGTAAGATTTTTTAGGTTATGTTTTCTGTTCTTTGTTGTTAGTGTTCATTATTTTATTTTCTATATATTTCCATTACATAATTTTCCTTTTCTTTCTTTTTTCTATTTCACTTCTGTTGAAACCTCCCCCTTTCTTTCCTCTGTTTTCACCGCTCTAAACTGGCATGAACTTGCCATTCCTTCATGTACAACTGCAATGGAATTTCAGTAGATTTGGAAGATTTTAGTTCAGTCTCAATTTTTAGAAAGTGTTCTTGGCTTCAGCATTTATACTAGTTCAAAGTAAGAGCGATCATGTGATCAAGAGAATTTCACAACATGATGATCATTACATAATTATGCGAAATTGGAAGAAGAAAACGTAGCGGATGACACTATTGAGCACAGTAAAAAAAGCAGTGCCCACGCACAACAAGGCGACACAAATTGGCATCTGAGCCGTCATCACATAATGTACAAATTGACAGGGCTTAGATCATATGCGATATAGCTCTTGAATTACATGTTGGGGTTGCTCCTGAAGGACGAAAGAGCCTTGACAGCTCCTGCTCTCAAGACACACTGGTGATAAAGAGCAGCAATAGCAGCACCGATGAAAGGTCCAACCCAAAAGATCCACTGAAATTGCATAAAAAAGTTTCAGCACATAAAAAATAAAAAAAAATAAAAAGTAGTAGTGAAACAGAACTCTATGTCAAGAATATATACATACATGATCATCCCATGCCTTGTCTTGGTTATACATCACTGCAGCTCCAAAGCTCCTGGCTGGGTTGATACCTGTGCCAGTGACTGGAATAGTGGCCAAGTGAACCATGAACACGGCGAATCCAATTGGAAGTGGTGCCAAGACCTATCATAATTAAGGTACAGAAGAAATTAGTTTTGGAGGTAGAAGTTCATATTCAATACCGCAAAAGCGTGAGGTTTAGTCCGATAGAGCTCAGCTCTTACAGGAACGTGAGAGTCTCTGGCATTTCTTTTGGGATCAGTGGCAGAGAAAACGGTATACACAAGAACGAAAGTACCAATGATCTCGGCCCCTAATCCAGTGCCTTTACTATAACCATCAGAGAGCTCGTTGGCTCCACCACCGTATCTATTGTAATAAGCCTTTTGGAACGCTTTGACCAGTCCACATCCACATATAGCCCCCAAGCATTGCGCCACCATGTACACTATGGCTCGTATCAAAGATACCTTCCTCGCCAGAAACAACCCATAAGTCACAGCAGGATTAATATGGCCACCTACAAATCAAGAAAATATTTAACACCCAAATCAGCATTTGTTCTTAACATCTTAAATCTAAAACCTTTACTTGCACTTCCAAGAATGACAGGAACGTGGCTTTATAGGCGCTAATCACAGACCTGAAATTCCGGCAGTGCAATAAACGAGAACGAAAATCATGCCACCGAAGGCCCAAGCGATGCCAAGAATGCCAACACCGCCACATCCATCGGTGTTTTTGCCGGGGTCAGTTTGGCTTTTGTAACCGATCACAGTCAAGACCGTGATGTACAAAAACAATAAGGTTGCAATGAACTCGGCAATGGCAGCCCTGTAAAAGGACCACTTGGTGAGCTCCTCAGGATCGATAAATGGAGCCGGTGGTGGATCGTGGTAGTCCTTGCCAATGTTTTCACCTCCGCCAACTTCAATGTCCTTCGCCATAGGTTAGTAGTAGGGTACAAGAGAAGGTACTTTCAGTACTATGTTGTGCTATAGTAGACTTCCCATTGTTAGGGGGCTTATTTATATATTCCGAGTGAGGGAACGAGATCTTAAACAAGGTGTTCTAATCATGATTTATTTAATTTTTTATAAGGTATTCTAATAATGATTTATTTAATTTTTTCCATGTATTTGTGTGTGATATATGTGAATATGTGAATAAAATTTGATTAAACATGGTAAAAATTAATGAATGGAAACAGAAAATATGTTCACGTGATTGTGTTAGCGAGTGAGTGTTAAATTATTTCAAATATTAAAAAATATTTATTAACTACTTAGAATTTTTTGTTATAAAAATTAATAACAATAAAATAATATGGCCTTTTGGATTTTGGATTTTGAATCCACATGTCACCTTCATGCTGTCTTTATTAGGCATTAAATTCGATATTTTATTTTGATTATAATACTTCTATTATGTTTTATTAAATATTATTTATAAATTTATATAAATCTCACGTAAATATATAAATAAGGTTTAATAGAACTAATATTTAATACTTCGTAGTTTTATGCAAATTATGTCATATTAAAAGAATTAAGTTAATAGAACACAAGATTTGAACGCTGGCTCTGATGAGTCTAGATTTTCTGTCCAGTTTTTATAGTGTCTTATTGTGTTCAGTGAATCTTAGTCATTCATTTATGTGAGTTTTATGTTTATTTATATGAAAATCAAATGAGACCCGCATAAATAAATGACTGAGATTTACTGGACATAATAAGATATCATAAAACTGGACAAAAGATCTTGTTCCGTCTCGGATAGGCGGTAGCTAAAACATATGCGACGACGTTCTGGTTTTGGAAGATCATATGAGGCCATTAGATTGCCACGTGTATTAGACAACTGTCATTGGGCCCACAGGTTCTCCCATCACAGTGGTGTCATATAAGATGGCTGTGGCAATCAGTGACTTGTTATTGCGTGACCAAACCGACCAAAACCTATCATTCATCACACAGCCACCGTCCATCCAACTCCGACCAACACCACCATCTCCGTCAAGCCTCTCAACCACTCTTATCCTTCCATGTTGACTGGTCCCCAAGGCCGCCACCAATCATTGCGTTAGAATAAAAATTAACGTGGGTTACATTAATGCTGTCATTATCATAATGTTCCAAGTAGAAAAATCAGAGAATTGGGACGATAGATAGGAATTCTGGATGCTATTAACCCACGTGGAAGGCACTGATATATCATGGAAATAGGTCAATTGAACGTGCACATTGCTTGTCTTCTTCATACTTTGTTTGGTCGGTTTGTCCACTGTATTGTAAATTGGGAATGCTTTTCTTATGCGCCTTATTGATAAGGTGTGGAAAAATAGATGCATCATCCTTCATTTAATGTTAAAATGGAGTTAGTACAAAGAAAGTTTTGGTTTGCCACTTTTTTCCAAACGTTTTAAATGCCTCTGTTTTCAGAGATTTATTAAGTTTTGGCCTTTTGCATTTATGGGATGAAAGGATCTTCATAAAGCATAAGAAGCATAATGTTTCTTATGACATTTAAGTAAGCTCCTTTTCATGTTCATATATTATACTCCCTCTCATTTATAATTTTACTTTCAAAATTAACCTTTAATTTCTCTCGCATCTTAATTACACAGATTATACAGATTATATTTTTAAGACACTTTAACATGTAATTAATCAGGGTATATCAAATATTTCATTAACTTTTTTAATAAGTGTGCATTTCTTTAAAACGACACTTATTATAAATCGGAGGGAGTACTAACATATTTGAAAATAGTCTTTTTTACGAATTAAGAGTAAGGTTACGTATTAATTGATAATTGAATCTCCCAAATTTAATCATTACTTTAGGACAATTACTACAAAACTTTCTTACCTGCAAAATCCGTGTCTTCATTCCAAATATGATGATAGATTTTTACCTTTTATCCACAACTTTATGCATTTACCAGAGTTACAGGGACTTTCTTATATTAACCATCACTAATGCAAATTGTTGAGATTTAAGTTATAAGGAAAGCTCTCGAGAAGGCTGCAGTGTTGAGCATGGCCGTTAAATTCTAGGAACAAGTGAAACACGTCTTTCAATAGTTTTCATTTGGCTAAAGATTTATGTTCTCACTGACCGGAGTCAACAAAAGGTTCAAATGGTTCAAGTCAAGAAACGAGCTCAATCGCAGAAAAGATTTAAGTTATTATATAAAATTTTGGAACAATTGATAAAGTTATTTTTTATAATAAAAAATAAAAAATCGAAGGTGATATTAGTTTCACAAACTTTCCAATTTTACTGTAGACGTCTCTAGTACAAACAAAAACAAAAGTAATCAAAAGCAAAATAATAAAAAACATCAAAATTTTGATAACGTAGTTCGACATACCTTGCTTACGTCTGCGGGGCCTTCACCCAATTTAATCACTTTCATCGAAGTACAATAGATTTACCCAAGGCTTTAATGAGTCGACACCACTCAACTCTTGACAATATCTCTCAACCTTACTTCCTGTGAAAGATTTTCATACCCAATAACACGACCTACTCGTGTTAACCTCAACAAAAGATTTTTCTAAGCAACTTTTAATAAACGATAATTAAGAAAAATAACTCAAGTAACTAATCAATTAAGAACAGAACAATGATATACTTGAGATAAAAGGACTTCCCTATAGTGTCAACTTCTTGAAATACATCTGAATAATTATCCACCAGTTAGACTTATTCATGCTAGCCTCACAACAAGACACAACTGCTCAATTAACCAACGATACACAACAGGTGCATGCAGTCCTCAACTATCTTCCAGTCGAAAGCCCATTGTTCAACTTCAACAACTTCAATTAAACCATATGGGACACTATACACACCATGTATATTTCACGCACAATCCCAGAAGAACAAGTCTGGAAAATCAAAAATTAAACCACCGTATATTTCCCAACACCAAACTCATGCACCACTTCAGCTATA
>JANVCL010000005.1:37178061-37200140 GCA_026546855.1 Erythroxylum incrassatum | reverse complement strand
GATTTTTGTAAAGCTTCCGTCTGCTTTTCTTCTAAGCTTCCGTCTGCTTTTCGTATCGTCTGATTTTTGTAAAGCTTCCGTCTGCTTTTCTTCTAAGCTTCTGTCTGCTTTTCGTATCGTCTGATTTTTGTAAAGCTTCCGTCTGCTTTTCTTCTAAGCTTCCGTCTGCTTTTCGTATCGTCTGATTTTTGTAAAGCTTTCGTCTGCTTTTCTTCTAAGCTTCCGTTTGCTTTTCGTATCGTCTGATTTTTGTAAAGCTTCCGTCTTCTTTTCTTCTAAGCTTCCGTCTGAATTCTTGCGTCGTCTGACTTTTATTAAGTTATCTTTCAAGTGCTATTCATTTATCTGATTCTTTGTTTGTCATCAAAACTATTCAACTAATAAAGTCAATTTTGACTTAACAGCCATCTCCTACATAGATGTATCTTTCACCATCACTTGGTTTTCGGTAACTCAAGCAACCCTGCATAGACACACTGATGTGAGTTGTTGCACCAGAATCTAACCACCATGTGTGTCTAGGTACCAAAGTCAATTTAACCTCAGAACAAACCAAAGTAAGAAGCATATCTTTCTTTGCACGCCATGCATGTTAATTGGTACACTGCTTCTTTACATGACCTTCAGCATCACAAAAGGAGCAACCTCTTGGGTTTTCTTCCTTATGTTGTTTCTTTTGTGTTGTTGGAACCGCAACTTCCTTAATTTTCTTTCTTTTGTTCTTTTTGTCTTTAGATGTTGTGGCTAAGTGAGCACTTTCTGCATTATCATGCTTCAACCTTTCCTCTTCTTGGACACAGTGTGAGATAAGCTCATTAAGATATCATGTCTCTTTTTAACAGTTATAACTCACTTTGAATTGACTGTACTGTGTCGGAAGAGATATTAAAACCATATGCACTAACAAGTCTTCGGATAATTCCAATTAAGTGCTTTCAATTTTGAAGCAATGTGAGACATTTCCATAATGTACTCCCTTATGTTTCCTTTTCCTGCATAACTCATTGAGATAAGTTTTGCCAAAAGTGTACTTGTTTCAGCCTTTTCATTTTTGACAAATCTTTTCTCAAGATCCTCAAGAAAAACCTTTAGCCGTAGTAATCTGATCGAATATAGTGCCCCGAAAAGCTTCTGGAATGGCACACTTCATGATCATCAAGCTCATACGATTCGACCTTTCCCACTTTTCCATCTCCCTCTTTTGATCATAGGTACTCTCACCAGTAAGTGGATCAGGTTGATCGATTCGTAAAGCAAGATCCAAGTCCATGACTCCGAGAACAATCAAAATATTCTCCTTCCATGACTTAAAATTAGTGCCATTAAGCATAGGAATTGAATTAACACTAGCAGAGATATTTGCAGCAGAACCAGGAACTGAACAGAGAACAAAAAACAAATAAAATCTAATTACTCACATAACAACACTATAATATACCAAATTAATTATACAGATAATGGTAGGGCCCCATCACAAGATACCTTGCACAACATTAATATTTAGTCTTTAGACAGAAATACTAACTTGTAAGTAATACCTTGATGTAGTGATCAAATACTGACAATAAGACTTGTCAAATATTAAACCTTTCTTTGGACCGATTTAATGCTCACATATTATACTAAATAATTGCCACACATTTACCACCACAAGTGTGTATGCAATTCGGGCCAAATATAAATTTTCCTTTGGGTCAGCCCATATTCGCATGAATAACACACACACAAAACCTTTTAACATTCTAAGTTAAATTAATTTCATAAGAGAGGTTGCTTTGGCAACATGTTGCTTCAATTAATTTAATTTAAAATGCTATATTTTTTTTAAAATACCAAAATCTGAAATTAATACCAAATTTTACATAAGTTGTATGAAAACATCATAGCTTTAATTTCTTGATGCTATGACATTGACAATCCTTTTTTTGGAATTTTAAAGAGAATTTATATTAACAAAAGCCAAACACTACACTGTACAACTCAAATATGACATTGACAATCTTGTCAGCTCAAATTGAGAATTTGGTCAAAATTTTAAAATTCAATCCAGAAATTATAAATTTTGGACTTAAGACTCGTTCCTCATAATATTAAACTGAAACGTGTAAAACTTTCCGATGGTTAATGTATAAAACCAAATAAATCCATAGCAACCATCGTCACTTTCTTACAAAATAATAAGAAATTTATTAGTTATTAGCCTTGAAAAATCTTTGAAAGCATTCTAGAAAACATCCGCATACATTCAGTGGGCAAAATTCTTTAATCTTTATCCAGTGGGCAATTTGATAACAAAACAACGTTTGCCTTCCCAAGAACACTGAATCATATACGAAGACAAGATCTGAAACTGAAAACTACCAAAACATAATCATTCTTGACCACCTAATTATGAATTTGCTCTGATCTTTAAAACCCAATATCTATTCATATCAAATCATCAGGAATCAAATAAAAGTGGAAGTGTACCTGAATTTATTGTTAGAATTTGCATAAAGTTTTGCAGTTTTATCTTTCAAATTAGAACGTAGCCTTTTTTTTGAGTTTTCGGTAACTCTCTGTTTTCTCTCTGATGATGGGATTTTCAGACAAGAATTAAGTATAAGCTTACGTTTAATTTGGAGACCATAACCATTTATATTAAGGTAAAACCTAATCTAATTTCTAATTTGGCCCATCATAAAACTAGAAATTATAAACCCGGTTTTTGGACATATAAAGCCCACACTTAAAATAGATACATAAAATTCAAAATACCATAAACATATTAGACCACTTTAATTAATTGGGCTCAACTTTATATGATAACTTTTATATACAATTATACACATATAAGCCCACATGTTTGATTAAAAAACCTTACACCTAGATTATGTTAACTGGCCACAGAAGCTCATCTACAAGATGAAATCTCAATATCTAACAATTACAAAACAAAGACCCATCATCTAGACATATCAAAAAGCAAGCAGTAATGCCATAAAAGATTTGGCAGTAGTGACTCACCAAACTCTGGATATATGTCAGTAGTAATGGGTTAGGTTTGACAAAACAATTGAAGATTGCATTATCTGTAGATATTCTAAGTGCCGTAAAACACATATGAAGCCTGAACAAAAAGAACAAGAAGACGGTGGTCTCAAAGTCCCTACCGATAGAAAGTGCCGCCATCATTTAGACCTCTGCCATCAGAGCTCTCCAAGACAACACCATTGGTGTCACTTAGGAATGAAGAGACAGACAGTGACTGTTGCATTCACCATCATCCTACCACCTACAGTTGCTTCCATTGGTGGTTGCTACTTCAATTGGTTGAAGGAGGTGGCTAACTGGCTGGTGGTAGGAAAGGAGACGAAAATAAGTTTTCACTCTTATGAAATGGGCTAAATGGATCAGAAATAGACAAAAAAAATAGGCTAAATGTATTGGGAAAACGTAAGGGCTAATGGCTCTAGGCTACGAATCCTAATCCAAACTATAAAATTTAAATGGAAAACAAAGACAAATTAGAGGAAAAGTTTTTTTGGTGTCTTGGGCTATAAAGCAATAATAGATTATTAGGTTTAAATATTTTCTAAATTTAGGATTGTAAAGACTCTTTACAATCCCAAATTTAGAAAATATTTTAACCTAATATATATATATATATTAAGTGCCTAAATTTATTTAGAAATAAGTTTCAAAATTTACATATATTTAATTTATATGCATTACGCATATGAATGAATTTAATGATACCTAGAAATAAGTTTCTAAGTGAATTATAAAATTAAAATTATTTAGTTCAATCTTAATTACAAATAAGTTTCTAATTAAATTTAAATTAGTTTGTTCATAAGTTGAATATTAAAAATATGTTTTTAATTAAGATATATATAATTAGAAATAAGTTTCTAATTAAATTGAAATCATTAATGCAATAATAAATTAGAAATAAGTTCCTAATTGAATTAAATTAATTAAAACAAACATTAAGTTTATCATGCTCTATCGAGCCTTTTTCCTTTAATGACATACTCACATTATGGGACAAATTTCAACTTATTATTCAAAAGTGTTAAATATTATTTGTCTTTGAATTTGTTTACGGAAAATGGTTATAATAAGAACTTCGATTTCAATTAAAAACTCTAACACAATGAAATCATGTAAATTTTATAAAGACACAATTACATCAATATCGTATAGTACTTGAGACAGACATAATGTCACATATTATATTGGTGAATAATATGATGATAGGTCTCATCTTTGCCAGTTATCAAGAATTCTCCACTCCTATAAAAAAATGAAGTGTTTTGTAAAATGCTCATACTCTAACATAGTTATTTGTTAATTAGAGTGTAGAATACATGGTTAGATCATATCCATACATATAATTAGGTGGTGCAAACTTTCGTAAAAGAGCATAGGAGAAGAGAAGTATCTAGAGGTCTTAGTTTTGGTGACCTATCAAAGGACATGATAGAGCTTATAAAGGATATGAATTTCAATGATTCATCTAAAGAACTAATTAACTCAATTCTCTACAGAGTTCGTTGAATTTCATATTCATAGGATTTATCAAATTTTATAATTTTAGTCAACAAGTGTTGTTCACTTTTTTATTCAATGTTTAAGGATACTTATATACTATTAATTGTTTGTAGCATTTGTTAAAATTTGAATATTATGTGTTTATTAAAATGCATTATTCTTTCAAGTTTTTATTATTTTATATGTATGTGTTATACATAACATACTTATGACATTCGTAAATAAATACACCTAAATAAAATATTTAATTATTGATCAAATTTGATATAGATAATGATTGGAAACTTTGTGACCTTTTGGTTTGACAAATAATTGTGAAGACACTTAAAGTTTCTATTTAGAAGATTTCATCAAATTTATTGAAATTGATAATAATCACATATTAAATCCATCTTCATGGACTTATGGATTTAAGGAAAATAACTGTTGTATCTAAAAGTTTTTTTCATAGAATTCACTAAAGGTGAAATACTTTAGAAATTTGGAAGTATGGAATTCTAATATGTATTCGAAGAGCAAAAGGCTTTTGTGTCATCACATGAAAGCATAATAGTCTTCAAGAAGGATAGTATAACTCAATATAGGAAAACTATGAGGCATATGGCTCATTTGAAAAAGGGAACTTTTTGGCTTATACAATATATATTATGATGTTATGCTGAAGACCAAGAGGCATGACCATACTAAGGACATATGGTCCAGTGTGGTGGCACCCTAGTGACCATGTAATGATCACTCACTATTATGTTTGATATAAGAGAGAGAATATGAGATTAGAAAAATCAATGTTGAGGCATATGAAGCTAATGTTAAACATAGTGAACTAAAGGAAATTAGTCATATCTTATCTTATATTGAGCTAGTGTAAGGTGTTACACATCCTTGCCTCCACGTTAGGAGCATATAAAAATGCACTTAACCTATAATGTGAATATCGAGTTGATAGAGGCTATTATAAGGCATCTATTAATAAATATCTCAAGGCTTCTAAGCCATCTACTGAGATAGATATGGCTAAGTTATGCTCACAAAGAATTAAAAACTAAGAAGAGGAAGAACTGTGATGAGTCTAAATGAAAAGTAAAAAGAAATCCTTCCATAATTCTTACAATTCTAATAAAGACTAAGGCCAACTAAATTGGGAAAGGAAAATAATCTCCCTAAGGGAACAAATCTTGACTATGTCATGTTTTAGTTAGCCTTATATACACTATTAATTTTCACAACAATGAAAAGGACAATGTTCTCAAAATTATAGTAGTCATAGTTTTATATTGGATGGTTTTGTGATATTAGATATTGTTCATTAAAAAAATAAACTTAGTTTTTTGTTTAATAATATCATCCAATTCTTATAATATCTATGACAATGTGTGGCATACTAAACTTGATCATATTGGATAAAATCAAAGAAATTGACTAGTCAAGTATATTTTGTTTAGAAGACCTACATAAAGTATAATAATCTACTTGTGAACATTATCCGGCAAACAAAATAGGTCAAAAACTATAAAGCAAGGATTGTAAGTAATTCATTAAGATATCTCTGATTAAACAGATATGAAAGCATGGCATGATGGTACTTATTTTATCACATTTATCAATAACCATACTCAATATAATTATGTTTATTTGATTTCTCAAAATTTGAAAATATTCTACAGTTTCAAAAAATATATGAATTTATTTAATAATCAATAAGATAAAGTTGATAAAGACTTCAAGAACTAATCAAGTTTAAGAAGATTTATTTGATCAATTCAAGAGGCCATGTGATGAAACTTGAATGGATAGATAATGAATATCATATGAATCCACTAATAAGATGGTGGTGCAGAGATGAGAAATAACACTCTTCTTATTGCTAGGTCAATAATGGCATAGGCAAAGTTATCTATCACCTATTTGGGTGATGTGTCATTGATGATCAAATATATAATTGATAGGATATCTATGAAATTATATGCTAAAATATAAGGATAGGTAAGAGACCTGATGAACCATACTTGATTTCTTGAGAATGTGTTTGTTACTTATATTCATTGTCCGTGATATAAGTATGAGAATTTAGGTCCCAAAGAGAAGAAGAATATCTCTATTTTTAAACATTTTGAAGGGCAGATGTTCAACGAAGAACAAGATAATAAACAATTAATTGAATGTGTGTCACAAGAATGAGATATCTTAGAGAATGATTTTTCAAAGCAAGAAAAGATATTTCAAAACTTGTCATTATATGAGAGATTGAATTAGAATGATCTTGTAAGGCAAGACTCGTTGAATGGTATTCATCAAAGTGAGAACAATTTAGGAGATGATGAATTGGTTTTTGACTAATGACAGTTGCAACTTAATAGGAACTCTTTATCACTATCTAATTCGAGAGGGAGTAATATAAATGTAGAGAGATTCATTTCTCGAACTTTCAACATACCTAACGAATTATTCATCATACAATTTTGAAGTTAAAAGGAATAACCTTTCTGGTAGTTCCAAAAGAAAGTAATAACTCGATGAATATGAAAAAGCTCTATTTAGTCTTGCTTATGATGAATGAGTTATAGCAATAGAAGAAAACTGAACTTTAATGAGTTTGAATATAGGACTTGGATAATCTTCCATAAAGATGTGTGGCCATCAAGAACAAATGTGTTCTTTAAATGTTAAGTAAAAGAGAGATGACAACTTTGGAAGATATGAATTGCAATTAGTGGCAAAAGGATACACACAGTCGAAGAGATAGATTGCGAGAAAAAAATCTCATTTTTTATGGGGTTTACATCATTTTGATTGATTTTAGTCATAGTAATTGAAATATATCTTGGCTTACTTCAAATGGATGTAAAGACTATGACCTTAAATGAAGAACTAGACGAAGGAATCTATATGGCATAACTACGAGGTTTCATTCAAAAGGGCCAAGAGCATACATGCTCAGATTGTTAAAGTCAAACTATGGTTTAACATAGTCTCAAAGTAAATGGTTTACTATATTAGTTATGTATCTATGTTATATGATTTTAACCTGATTGGAAAAGACCACTTATTACATGTTAAAAGATCCAACGATGAATGTTTAACTATTTCGTTTCATATGGATTATATGTTTTTGGTAACTAGTGATAATAAGTAGTTTGTCATACGAACAATCAAATTAGCTATCATGCATGATTAAAATGAAGAATATGGCTAAGGTTGCATACAAATTTTCAGTTAAGATCGCTAAATATCATTCAAGTAAAGCTTTCTAACAATTATAAGCTACATATATATCAACAAAATACTTGAACAATTTTGTATACAAGATAGTAAAGTGTTTTGTGGCATCAATTCCTAAAGGTGAGCACCTAAGCAATATATAGTATCCATTTATGCCACAAGAAGAATAATTGATAAAGACGATCCCTTATTTTGAAGAAATTAGTAGTCTCATACATACTATGTTGTGTATGAACAAAAATATTGAAACAAAGTTCTATAGAGCTCAAATATCGATATCAAATCAAACACATAGATATCAAGTATAATTATGTCAAAGACACAGTAGCATAAAGAAATATGAATATTTCTAATGACTATTCATAATACTTGTTATCAATGATGATAATTTATTTATCATCGAATATTTGATGAAATGTATATTTAATTGAGAATTAAACAATATTTTCTAGAATGAATTTTAAACGAAAATTTAGTTCTAGAAATATGAGAATAATTGATTTTGAATTAAGCTTTAGGTTTTAGAATTAATGTTAAATGAGTGTTAGACATTTAATTATAAATATAAGAAGTATATTAGACAAATACGAGATGCCTTCCCACACAGGTGATTGCCTCTATTATTTTGTAAGAATGGAGATTAAACAAGTTTTAAGCAATTTATCTATGTGATAAATGAGAGCTCAAGGCTTAAAAACACTAGTATTGATGTGAAGTATATTAAATAGTTTAAGAGATTATTAGTAATGAAATAACCCAAAAGAAATTATATGTTCACCTAATTTGTCTTAATATGCTATATGTGAATTTGTGAGGATGGATTAAATATTAAACAAGTGAACTCAAGTTAGACATTAGTTATGCCTGAACTATCATCTGTACAGTATTTAAGGAAAGACACACGCTTTAATAAAAGAGAGTCTATACTCCAACACAAGAATTATATCTAAGTGTCCATTTTCGACCAGTAAAGATAATATAAGTTATGTTCTCAAATTATATTGTATGCGGATCCTTTGAGGCTATGTAAACATTAATTCAATTCTCTAAAATTAGAACTTGAATAAAAAAGGCATTTTAAATTTGAGGCTATTATATTGAATCATTCACGATTTTATAATAACATTCTAAGATAGCAAACATTAATTCAATTCTCTGAAATTATTTGCTATCTTAAAATGTTACTATAAAATCGTGAATGATTCGATATACTGGAACATTTTATAGCAGTGAGTTGATTTGATTCAAAGGATTAAGAAACGAGAAAGATCAATTCAATTCCAAGTTTGTATCAACATATATTGAAAAAGGCTCACCTTCTATGTAGAAAACAGTACGAATACAAAATATGTATATAAAGAGAATGAGATGATGGTTGAAGCAATAAATAATCTAGATTATAGCATAATAAATCTACTTCAAAATCGATTCATTAGTTGAGAAGTTATATATTCCTAATAGATATATAACAATATGCTCATGTCGTAAGTTGAACGTATGGGTTATTGGACAATATGCTCATGTCGTAAGTTGAATGTATGGATTATTGGATAAGTATGATGCAAAAATTTTATTAACTAAATTCATCATGTGGGAGCGAGAGATAATAATAAAAAGACATATCTGAATAAATTTAAAACATGATATTTCATTATAAATAAATATTAAAGTACAGTAAATAACATTATCTATAATATTTTAAAAAAAAATAGCATTATCTATAAATTATAGATAATAATCAATTTTAATAGATGATGATAAAAAGTAACAAAGCTAATGATTAATCATTCAGTCCCTTCAGTTTCAGCTAAAGCTTTAGCTTTGGGTTTGCATTAAAAAAATTCCATATAGTCGTTTGTCATAGCTACCTATTCCTTTTTCCAAATCCAAAATTTAAACAGCATAAAAAACTTTGTAACTTTTGGCCAGACTTATCAAAAAGTAACTCAAATCTAACAAATTTACATTACAACAAGACTTGCATTTATTTAAATGATAAATTGTATTTTTAATTTTTAAAAAATAACAATAATATTGCAGTAAAAATTCCACTGAAATGTAAGATACGAAGAGATCTAATAATACGTAACCTTACGTCTAATTAAAAGAGAAGTTATTTCTTATAGACCAAAAAAGACAAGAAGAAAAAATTGAAAATGATAAAAATAAAGGTAAAAGTAAAAACTAAAGACTGAAAATAAAAAAAACAAAATAAGGAAAGTTAAAATCAAAACAAAATATAAAAATTAGTAAATAAATAAAAAGACAGGAAAGAGAACAAATAAGTAAATAAAACAAAAACATAATTAAAAGGAAAAGTAAATAAATAAATATAAAATAATTAAATAATAAATACTACAAACAAAAGTAATCAAAATAATTACAAGACATAAAAAACAAAAAAAGCGAAGAAAAAATGAACTTTTAAGTTTTACTGAATTCTATAATATTAATTAGAATTATAAAAATTGTCCACTAAATTACATATTTTAACTCGTGAGATTAATAAATTTTAGACTCGTAAACGTCAAAAGTACATAAAATTTTAATAAGGTAAACAATTAATAAATTTAACATTTAAAATTTAAAATTATTTTGACGAAACAAAATAATAAGTTTATTTTTATTTTTATTTTAAATCCTTTATTTTTAAACTAAATATAGATATTAACATAATTAACTATGGAACTTATGATTATAACTAATTAAAATTTCTGATAATATTTTCGTATATTGAGTAAAATTCTAAATTTAACATAAAGTTAAGATAGATTTCTGAATTCCCTTGTAACTCTACTGAGACGAAGGAAGCAGTTCAAGCACATTCCAACAGCTTAAACAGTCATCTAGAGTCAGCAGTCAGCACGACCAATCACAGAAATCTTACATCAGCGACAGGAATGAATCCTAAACTTATACATGGCAGGCAGGGAGCAGCCAGAGAGGGATCCATAGATCAGAAACATTTGAACTAATTATAGCTGTGAAGTTTTCCTTTAGTTATGGCAAGGCATTAACCAGGTGTAAAGAAAATACTGAACACCAGATATAAGCCTAAACTACTTCTAGTCACTTATCCTTATTCTACCTAAGACAAGCACGATAACAAATGGAATACAGAGTCCTACCCAAAGAAAAGAAAAAGACTACTACACCGTACACAATTTCAGAAGACTGAAGACCAAAGCAAAACAAGTAATCTGAAGAGAAAAAGGAAACATGAGTCAAAGAATTAACTCACAACTCATAAACAAGCTCACTTCCAGAGCCTAGATTCCGTAGTCGCTACTTCGACTACCCTTATATGTATGTATTTGATGCCTTAATTTAGAAAGTATGCGCAGAGCCAAACTTGTATAAGTGAATGAAAAAGACCAAATGAACGTTATTTTGCAGCATATATACCAAAAACCAAGACAAATGATCTTTTGATCAAAGTCATTGAAACAGAATTTACGTTTGCACCTGAACCACTACTGTTTCACAAGAGGGAATATATCATCATACATGTTAATTCCTAAGCAGTGGTTAAGAAATATCCAGTTAGAATAAAGAACGGCCAAAATAGCTTAACCAGAAATCAAACTACTACATTAAGCACCAGAATAGAATCAACGATTAGGTCCCAGTCAAACAAATATGCTGCCTTGGCCCTCAACCACTCTCAAATGCAACTCGTGTCAAATGCCAAGTTCAAGAACAAAAGTTTCGAACTAACAAGGTGGCAATTAATTATCATACAGCACTGAACCTAATATCATTAACCTGCACATTTAAGCTCGGACCTATAAGGGAAACTGCATATGCGTAGCTGTAAGTTAAGCAATCTACTGTTATTGCTTCATGTGTGATTATGAACACAAAACTACCAAATTCACACGAGAAACCTTAATCTGAAGCAAAGCAATACTGACTACATCACTAGAAAGTAGCAATGGTCTAACATTATCACAGCCCTCTATTTAATGATTCTAAAATCATAATTCCACATAAACATGTAGATCATTGCTCTGTTGACAATAAAATGGTTATGAAATTGAAGTTCCAAGCAATATCCAGAAACATTAACATACTTGAGACTTGCTAAATCCCTCGAAAAATACCAGAATTTGTAGATTCATCTAAAGCAATAACCTTTTCAACAACTCAAAACTGGTAATACCATGAAAGAAAAAGTTCTTTCTTTCTCAATTTCTTTCCATCAATCAAGTGGAATCTCGACTTCACCATCAGTGATCTCTTGCTGCAAGTCCTTAGGATCCTTGCCGTCCACCGTACACCCAACGGACACGCAAGTGCCAAGTATCTCCTTGACGGTCCCACCCAAGTCTTTAGCCATCGATCTGGGCCGCATGACCTTCGCAATCTCGATCACATCATCAAGCGAGATGTTCCCGTTGTGCTTGATGTTCTTGGTCTTCTTGCGGTCTCGCTCCGGCTCCTTCAAAGCCTTGATGACCAGCGCCGCCGCGGAGGGAACCACCGTCACCTTCGCCTGACGATTCTGAACGGTGAGCTTGACGGTGACACGTAATCCCTTCCAGTCCTTTGCAGTCTCTTTCGCAATGTCTTCTCCGATCTTCTTCGGAGAAAGACCCAAAGGACCGATCTTTGGGGCCAGAGAAGAAGCTGCACCGACCTCCCCTCCGGTAACCCGAACGAAGACGTCCACCACCTGACTCGGGTCTAACTTTGGAGGCATTTTGGCTGTGTTTCTGAGTTTCTACGGGAGAGAAGCTAAAGATCAATGGAGGCGCGGTCAGGGAGAAAATGATAATGAGGCTAAAATATGGAGTGTGAGGAGACAGGAGTTTAGGGTTTTTGGCATGATATTGCGAAATGACAAAGATGTCCTTGGACGATAATGTTTTGGGCCATATCAATTCGGTCCGAAATCATGAGCCCAGTTGCTGCCCCCATAAGAGCTCCCTGTTTATTATTGCATAGGCAAAAGGAACATTTTTAACCATAAGATTTACATTATCGATAAATTTAACTTTAACATTTAGGAGAATGCAAATTAAATCTTAATATTTGAAAAATGTTTAAATTTAATCTTAAAATAAAAAATTTGACGGCTATGTGATACCATCAATTTTCTGTCATGTTATCAATGATCTAATAGATATTTATACTAACGTGACATTACGAGACTTGTCTATGTAAAAATTAAGAAAAATTATTAATATTTTTATTTGTGGGACTCACTATAATTAATTAAGCCTAATTTTGCTTAACCTAACAAATAAACTTAACTAGTTAACCTGTTAAGTCAACAGATAAGCTAACTCTAACTTTTATTAACCTAAAAATTTAAATTAATCAAACAAATTATTAAGTTAATTAATTAAAAATATCAATAGCGGCATATTTACTAATTAAGTCCCAATTTTTAGTATCAAAGTAAAAATTTCCAAATTTCACCGATCTTCCCCCTCCTTCATCACAATCTTCGATCACCCTACGACAACAGTTGTTGATTACTGGCGAAGTTGTCACCAATCGCCCTATAAAGTCCTCACCATTTTAAACTTGACAGCGCGTTGAGTTTATTGTTGTAAAGAATTTACATCTTGAGTTTTTTGTTACCTATCTACTTCGTCTGTTAAATTATGTTGTGTGCTTTGGCTATGTTCTTGTGGGCTATACGTGGGAGGCAATCCCATGTGGGGATGTGTGTTTTGGGTTGCCTCTCATGTGATTCTTTCTTGAGCTTATTTTATCTACTTTGTTCGTTAGATTTTGTCATGTGTTTTGATCATTTTCTTCTTATAGGCTGCACATGGGAGGCAATCTCATAGGGGGCATATATGCTTTGGGTTGCCTCTCATGTGATCCTATGTAAATGTGCTTCGATGTCCTTTTTGACGCTTCCTTTTTTTATTGAATGTACAAGTAGGTGCAATGGTAGTGCCAGGTAGTGTGGAGTGAATATAATCTTCTACAAAGACTACTTTAGTTTCTTTGTCTCTTACCTCAATTATAGCTTGGATTTATCAATTTTAAAACTAAAATTTTTATGAATCCTAGGTGCAAACCACATAGGTAGAAATTTATACTACATCAAAAATATGTTATATGTATTGTTCCTTGTTCAAAGAAATCTTAGAAGACTTTATATTTGTATCATATTTAACTTTTAATGCTTCATCATAGGATTTTGGTTCATCAAAAATTGAACAACTTGTTTGATTTACATTCCTAATATTTGTCTATCTTTATTTAAACTGAAAGTTGGAGGAAAACTGTGCTTCTTATAACACATATCAATATTATGTCTTATTAAGCCACAATGAATACATATTACCTTGTTGCCTTCTTTATCCCAAAACCTTCATGTCCTTATAAAATGTTAGTTCCCTCACACTCTTTGTCTGCTATAATTTCCTCTTGTCATATTCTTTTCTTCTTTAAATGTAGTTATTAACCTATTATTAAGAAGTTGTCTTTTTATATTAAATAACTAAAGTGAATGTTTTAACCTTATAATTGGCCATTTACCAAAGAGACTTGTTACTATAATACCTTAATGAAGCTAATTTGCAACAGTTGAGTTTTCATTTTTTTATTGGTACAAGGCAGCTAAGTAATTAAAAATTTGTTACCACTTTTTATTCTAGATTAAGAGTGGAAGCATTGTGTCTTACTCTTTATTATTTGAATTTGTTTATGAATAACTTATTGTGTTCTTCTCTAAATTTACGTTATTGTTAATAAGCTATCTTTTATATTGAATAACTAAAGTAAATGTCTTGATTGATGGAAGCGGTTTCTTTATGCTAGTGAATGTCATATTATTTTACTAAGGAGTATCCTCTTTTAGCTCTTTGGAGTATTTTAAATACTGATAAAGTGCTGATTTTTGTAACATAATATTTGTTTTAACCTTATAATTGACTATTTACCCAAGAAACTTATTACTATGATACCTTAAAGAAGATAATTTGCAGTAGTTGAGTTTTTATTTTTTAATTGGTACAAGGTAGTTAAGTAATTAACAATTTTTTAATCAATTTTTATTCTGGATTAAGTGTGGAAGCATTATGTCTTACTCTTTATGAATTGAATTTGCTTGTGAATGCCTTGCTGTGTTCGAGTCTCTAATGTCGATAAATTATTTTTTAATGGTTGTTTTACAAGTTTTAATGGCTCAACATGGAAGTATAAGGCCTTTTTGTGGTGGAGATTTGACAATGTTGACCCTGAATTTAGATATGTTGGTGGGGATATTGCTACATTTGACAATGTTGACATTGACTATGTTATTAATTGACAAATATATGAGATGGGGAAGGAGTTAGGGTATAATCAAATTGATAAATTATACTATAGAGTACTTGGCTGTAACTTTAATGAGTCGCGAAGAGTTTTTAATTAAAATGAAAGTTGTATAAGCCTAGCAAACTTTATGAAAAAAAACATAGGATTGTTTACGAATATGTAACTCATCATATAGAAACACCTATCCATACTCCTAACATATTACATATAACTGGAGGAGAGGACCACGATGATGATGAACAGGGTGTTAATATGGAGGAACCAAGTGCTCATAGGAATGTGGAGGAACAAGGTGAACATACGAATGAAATTTAGAGGAACAAGGTGCACAAATGGATGAGATATAGAGGAATAAGGTTCAGATGTGAATGAAAATTTAGAAAAATATAGTGTACAAATAGATGAGAATATAAAGGAACAGGGTCTAGATGTGAATAAAAATTTAGATGAACAAGGTGCACAAATGGATAAGAATATATAGTAATATGGTTCAGATATGAAAGAAAATTTGAAAGAGCAGGGTGCACATATGGATGAGAATATGGAGAAATAGGATTCACATGTTCAATCAAACTTCTATGTAGACATTCCATATGACCATCATCTAGTTGAAATTGAATCAACAGATTTTGGTAGTATTATTAATACTGATAAATATCTTACGGGAAAGGACGCAGGTGAAGCTTTGCGTAGAACTAATTCAAATGTTAAGGATAATCCTACAGACGTTGCATATAAGTGGAGTTTAGAAATAGAGTTAGGAACTGCAAAAAATTTAACGATGATGTTGTCGATTATACAGTACATACTTGATACAATGTTAGGTTAAAAAAGTGTGAGATCAATCAAATTAGGTTTATATTTATTGATGGATGCCTATGGATTTTGCATGCTAGATATGATAAGAATGAGAGATGTTTCAAGGTTAAGACTTATATCCCTAATCACACTTGTTTCACAAAAAAGCAAACTAAAATTG
This sequence comes from Erythroxylum incrassatum, assembly GCA_026546855.1. Taxonomy (NCBI): domain Eukaryota; kingdom Viridiplantae; phylum Streptophyta; class Magnoliopsida; order Malpighiales; family Erythroxylaceae; genus Erythroxylum; species Erythroxylum incrassatum. The sequence goes on along the minus strand of JANVCL010000005.1, from coordinate 37,184,125 downwards.
GTTTCTGACAAAATCTTGAAAAGACAATACAAGGATAGAATTTTGGAGAAGCCTATTATCATAACTAAAAAATGGTTGAATAATTCATAGAAAAGCTCAATATTTTTGTTAATTCAAGCATGAGTAGAAGAGCAAAGAAGAGATTGAGGAAGGAGAGAGGAACATATTATATTACTGAATATGCAAAGTTGCAAAGTTATGTACATGAGTTGAAGATAAGCAATCCTGGATTAATAGTTAAATTACAATTATCGAGAGATCAAAATAGTTCATAGCTAAAAGTAATGATAAAAGAAATTTTCATTATTGTATTAAGACTTCATACTTCATCATGTTATGTTATACATTATATTAATACTTCTTTATATTTTGTTGCAATTCAAAAGATTATAAGATTTTTTAATGATATGAAAAGAGGGTGGAAGAATTTAAGACCAATTTTTGAGATTAACAGATGCTTTCTAAAGATAGAAATCTAAGGCTAATTATTAAACACAGTTGACAGGAATGGTGATAAAGGAATGTATCCATTGACCTAGGTAGTTGTAGAGATAGAAAATACAGACTCATGAACTTAGTCATGAATTTGTTAGCATTTGATTTGGAGTTGAAAGATGGTGAAGGACTTATAGTCATATACGAGATGCAAAAGGTATGTTCATATTAATATACTTATAATTGAAATCATTCTATGAAACATTAACTAATATCTTTTTAATTTGATTTAGAGATTGGTCAGGGTTGTAGAAGAGACTTTATCAAATGTGTGCCAGGCATTTATATCACAATTGGCTTGAAAACTAGAATGGAAAGGACTTCAGAAAGCAATTTTAGAATTGCGCTTTGTCAACCTATATTGAAGATTTCAACGAGTAACTAAAGAGGCTTGACAAAATAATCCATGGATCTACTTTAGCGTCATTTGAATATTTTAAACAGAAGTGGACAAAATGTTACCAATCCTTTGAAACTAAATGTCTGATAGTTGAAAACAATATGAATTAAACCTTTAATGGGTGGATCTTACTAGCAAGGGGCAGGCCAGTGATTAGCATGTTTGAGACAACTAGAATAATGGTGATGAAGACACGTGCAAATAGCATACATTTTGTAGTTGAGTAGAAGTTAGATATTGCACCAAATATAGTTAAGAATTTGGAGAAGAACGAAAAAAGAAGCAATGCAGTGAAAAATTGTATAGAATGAAGATGGTGTTTATGAAGTTTCAAGGGTTGATGAGAAGCATATTATGAGGATTGGTAGACAACAAACATGTAGTTTTCAAGCATAGGACTTACATGGATACCTATGCAAACATGAGATTAGTGGAATTCATCACTCAAAATAAAGGGCTGGGACATTTGTAGATCCATACTATAGGAAGGGTCTATTAGTAAGTTTGTATGAACACGTGTACAATCAATTAACGGTAAAATTTTTTGGCCTTCAAGTGATGCAGAGGTGATATATACTCCACCTAAAAGAGTTATATCCAATAAACCCAAAATTGCAAGAAGGAAACAAAAAAAATGAGCCAAAGAAAATGAAAAATCCAAACAAGTTGTGTCAGAAAGGATAAGTCCATAAATGCTAGAAATGTGGTAATTTTGGTAATAACCCCATAAAATGCAATAAGGACACCTCAACTCAACATGCCGAGGAATCTTTACAAGTGTGTACACCTTACTTCAATCATATGAATACATTTTCTAAACATACAATAACTAATGTTTATCATTATGTTAATCAAGTTAGAATAGAGACAACTTTACAGGTATACCACTTTTCTATTTTATATTAATTATTATTAGCTTTAATGATTGACAATATTGTTTTCCTTACAATTATAGTTAAGCGACGTGAATTTGGTTGCTGATAATGTTATTTCGAGTCAACAAAGCAATATTGTAAGGAATGTGTTTTTTATTAATTTGTCTTAGTTAAAATAATTACCACGTGTTTTTCTAATATTTTATCTTCATTTCTAGGTTGTTACATTTAGACATGCCAATAAAAAAAAGTTCGAAGATGTTGACCCACACATACTCCAATTATCATTTAAATCAAAGGGTTTATAATTTAGAGGATATTCTAATATTACTTCACAATAATTTCAAGCTAAAGCAATCAGAAGGAGAACATCATTGACATAATCATCACAACCTGAAATTTCTCAATCAAGTATAAATGAGGCAAACATTGTTTAGCTATGCCTTAAACTTTTTGATCTTTGTCTCATTGACTTTTACATATATGTGCTAATGATAATGATGACAAATGTTTACATCATATTAACACAATGTAATATAACTTTTTGATATTTTGATATTTGTCCCATTAGTTTTTGAATGTATATGATATTGATAATAGTGACAAATGTTTGTGTTATATAAACTGCTAAACATTCACTTCGATCTCTCTCTCTCTCTCTCTCTCTCTTAGCTTATTTTTTTGTGCATGTAGATCTTGTTCTTGGGAGATGGGCAGCTCAGAAAGCAAGAAAAATTAAATGTCTTTGTTATTTTTTTTTAACTGTCACAACCTTAGGGAGAAGCCAAAGAAGACATAGAGATTGGAAGATCATGTTGGTGAAGATAGTTCAGAATTTGACAAGATATGCAAGGAGTGAATTATTCATTGTTTATTGGTTTTATATAGTAGTATTTTTTTTGCTTCATTAAAATGATTCATAAATAAATTTCAAAACAATTTTTTTATAATATAGTTGAAATTAATATCAACCATTAAATTGTTAAAATTCAATACAATATCCCCATAACATAAGTATAAATATAAAGTATTAGAACCATAACAAATCCTATTATAATATTCATTAACATAAACATTTTTCTTTCTTTTTTTCTCAATAAATTTATGTACTCTTTCAAAAGCTTCATTTGTTCTTCAAACTCCTTTTTTTTGTGCTTGTTTCAACCTCCTTCTTTAACATCGAAAATTCATTCATTAATTTTTGAATCACTTCAACGACTCTCTCTGTATATTTTTCACCATATCATTTGAAAATGTTGTATCTCTCAACCTGAAACATTCAATTTCATTAAGTAAACCTTAAAAAAAGTTTTTAATTAAATAACAATAAATTCTCACAGGATAATTTGTACACCAATAAAATCTCCAACCAGGTTTATGATCACTCCATCAAGTCCTTAATAAGGCCTTTAACCCACGATAACAAACCACATTACCTAAATTTGAACTATTGTATTAGTAGATGATGACGATTCCATCTGTATGCTAACGAAAATCACAATATAAACTTGGCTACAAAGATAACATCAATGCTAAATCTAAGATAATCTTTACTAGGTGATGAATATAAATCCTAACATAGCATCATACAAGTCACTTCAATATGACACCCACCATATAAAGAGTCATGCACGATCATGAATACACCAGCCAAAAGCAAAAAAAAATGTATACAAAAATTGTCATACAAAAAGATCTTTTAGAAATTTGATGAGAAAAGAAGAAAATAACTATTAATTCTTATGTCAAAATTTGACCTGGAAATATACTATAAAAAGAGTAAACAAAGACAATCAAAGGAAACCAATTTTAGAAAACTCTGGGGAAGGACAAAGGATTGAATAACATAAGCTACCCAAGTTTCTTTAAGCTAAATCATGCCTACCATCAAAGAGAACTACAGAAAGATGACATCATATCTCAACAGTTGGACTAAATTAAACATCCTTGCAAGAGATCTAATTAATCAGAACTATACATTTCTCAGCCAAAGTTGGTGTCAGAAGAAAGTTACAACAACTACATATCTTCAAGCAAAGTTTTAAAGAACCATTCCAAATAACCAAACACTATAAACTTGATGCACTTAACATTAAGATACAACCAAATATCAGTCAACTAATGATTTTCCCCCAAGTTAGAATTATGAAATTGAATTATTAGAAACTACAATGAGGATTTTGAATCAAGAGTAAGTGATAGTGGTTGAGAATGAAGCATACATTTCATTCCTCCATTTCATGACATCCCTTTTGGAAAATCTGATAAATAAACAAAATCTAAACAAAAAGAAGCAAAACAATTTGCATTACCACTTATTGTCACCGCAGTGATGGGTGAGCGAGGATGAAGGGAAGCAAATGAGGGATATGGTAGTGAAGAAAGAATGAGGGGACCTCCACACATAAAGACAAACCAATAAATGAGGGCAACTGAGAGATTTCACGCACAGAGACAATCAACGAATGAGGGTGACTGAGATTCCACACACAAAGACAAACCAATGAATGAGAGATTGTAGGTGGTGAAGAATGAGAATTTGGGATTCCAGAAGGTGAATGAGTTAGGGATTCCAAACGGAGAAGTGAGAGATTTTTTATTAGGTTGATTAATTATTTTAGTTATTCGTTAAATTAATAGGTTAGTTGTTTAAGTTACTTAATTATAGTGAGTTCTATAGGTAAAAATATTAATTTTTTGCATAGTAGAGTCCCACATTGTTGCGTCAAATTCATTTGACAGTGTAGGACTTGCCTGTGCAATAAAATAATATAAACATTTGTTAGTTTATTGCTAAACTGGAAGAAAATTGACGACCTCATATAGCTATCAATTTCTATGTCATTTTAGTGTTATATTTGAATTGTTTTTTAAATGTTAGAGTTTAATTTGTACTTACATTATAGTTAAATTTGTCAGAGGTTGAAAACGTTAGGGTCAAAAATGACTTTTTGGCCTTATAGCATAAGGTATGTAAAGATAGCAATCTTGCTTTCAGGGTCATGAATTTGATATGAGATTTATTCAAATTTAGTAAATTTGTGATCAAACAGAAAAAAAAAAGTTTCAAACTTGAGGACTCAATTTCATGGAGACTGTAGGGTTACCCTTTCTCAAATATAATGGTTTAATATGTAAATATTGTATAACCACACCTAACATATAAAAAATCTTCACCTGTACAAAATTTAATTGCTTTTAATTAGATATAATAATGGATTTTTTAATTAAACTTAGTTTAAAGTTCAAATTTTATTAGATTTAAATAATTTCAAATATAATCATATTAATATTATTTTATTTAAATTAACTTGGACTAAACCAACTTTTGTAAATTCAAATTTAATATAAAACTCGACACACATATCATCCCAATCATGCTTAGCTGAGGTTGTCAACCCAACATTAGTCCCATATTCCCCGTATAAGGATAAGGATATGAATGGGTTATCATTTACGAGGGCATGATATCAATAATCGAGCAATTAATGCAAGCTTGCTCTTTTCTTGTTCTTTAAACTAAGGTTTCCACATATGGACTAATATTTAACCTAACTGGGAAAGATTGGAACAATTATTACCACGGTTCATCTATGACATGCGCCTAAACATTATTAGCCAAATCGTCGGTGTATAGTATCAAACCTGTCCATCATTGATTTTGTGCATTCTTTTTCACTTGAACTTTTATATTTTCTATACTTTTTATTAATCATAGTAATAAAATTATTATTAGATATACATGTAGCTTAAAATCATTATTTTATATACTTTTTATTAATCATAGTTGGTTTCATAAGAGGCGTGGGTCATACACCTAACAAAACCCTGAAGTCCTGGGTTCGACTCCCGCAATCCCCACAGAGGGCTAGGATCACCTTGCGCACCAGATGGGACAAAAGCGTGGGGCAGGCTCACCCAAACCAATAGTAATAAAATTCTTATTAGATATACATGTATCTTAAAATCATTATTTTATGTTATGTTTAGTTAGACGTAAGATTTTTAATTGAATAGAATAATTTATAATAAATTAGAACATAAATTAATGTAATATTAAAAAATTATTGTTTGCGAGGGAAGAAATGGTTTGTAACATCCCACCCCCGATGGGAAGGGTAGAATAGTAATTTGGAAAGAGCTGAAAGTGATTAGGATTGATTTGACATATTCATGCATACTTTTACTTGTGAATAGTGAAATTTTGCACATGAAAATAACTTTACATGCATTCATGACATTTCCCGGTATATGTGCCTAAATGTGATTTGGTTGTGAAAAATGTGGTATTGTG
>JANVCL010000005.1:37167201-37177961 GCA_026546855.1 Erythroxylum incrassatum | reverse complement strand
TATATTATTTGGTATATTTTTGTATTTTTTTTAATCTTGTTAATATTATATATAATTAAATATAATTATTGCATAATTATGACGTCACATCGGTTCGACCGGTGGTTGAACCGATCGAACCGGTCAGCAGTAAGGCCTCCGGTTCGATGTCCGGTCCGGTTTTCAAAACACTGGTAATAAGAATAAGAATGAATATAGCGAGGAATGAGAATGAATATTATCATTATAATTATAATAGTTGATTAAGAGGAAGGAATGATTACCATTATGATGGTTTTTTTGTAAAAAATATTGAGAGATAAAAATTTATTATATTTAATTAATTAGATAATTTTATTGCAATTAATTAATTACAATATTTTAATTAATGAAATGAATTATATTTTAATTAATTATATTGTAACTAATTAATTAATTATAATGTAATTAATTACTAATAATATTTTAATTAATTATAATGTAGTTTATTTAATTTTAATTAATTAATTGATTCCAATATTTTAATTAATATCATTTTAAGAAAAAGAGACACTACTAAGGAATGAGTTTCATTCCTCTACTAAATGGAGGATATAAAGGATACCCTAAAAGTGAGATATCAAATTATTGCCCCTATAATGATAATCAACAACCAACCATTCACTTTTTATTCCTTACCTATTACCCTCTTTCCAAACCCAACAACTAAGCACCCCCTTAGTTATCTACATATATATAATATAGAAAACTTGTTGGAACCCATATTCGAGTGATCAAGGGGTTTCCAACTATACTATTCAAAATAAAATTGAATCCCAACTCTAACAAGGATTCTTTGTTCTTAAATAAGCGTAAGTCTTAAACAACTTGTATATAATTTTTTTTATTATTTAATAAGAAAAACCTAATACAAAATAAATTTAAGGCCTTGTCACACAAACTTTTACTCTCCCCCAAATTAAAGCCTGTGATTGATTCTTTTGTAAACTGTTAAGCTCTTTTGCATTATTAGTAGAAAATTTATCTATAATTGTTGATGTGGAGATAGAAAATTGTTTTTGACTTAATCTACTAGCTTATATCATTTATATATGGCCTACTATTGTCATCCTCTCATGGTCCTCACTTGGCATTTTCTTGGGCTTTTTCCCTTCAGCTCACCCCCTAGACGATTGCGCAGTCCTCCAAGGAGATCACCAATCCGAAGACGTAGCCGCTCTCCTGTTCGTCGAACTGTTCGCTCGCTCTCAAGGTCAAGATCGCTCTCACCACGTAGGTAAGATCTGGATGACATGTTTTGTTTCTGTATATGTAGTGATTTTTGTAGTTTGCTTGCGCTTTACATTGGAAGAATCTTCTTCACCTTATTATATTAAATAACAAATTTTTGTTTTCACACTCTAGCTATTAGTGGTCTTTTTAATTGTCCATTATAAATTTTGATAATTGCTAAATTTTTGATACATAGTTATAGTTATTGTAGTATCTCTGATCTCATTAATTTTCATTTTTCCATATAATAGGGGCCGAGGACCAGTACCTAGACGTGTGAGATCATCATCCTTGTCTGATTCACCTAGTCCACGCAAGGTTTGTGCTTTATCATTTTTATCTAAAGTAATAGCCCTTGACATCATGAATGTAAACTTTTGTTTGTTGAAATGTAACAGGTTGGCCGGAGAATAAGCCGCAGTCCAAGGAGGTAAATTCTTGCATTTCAGTTATTTTGAAGTAGGGTGCATGTAGCCTTTATATTCCAATCTTTTTGCTTTTCCATTCTTTCTTTTGAAAGATTTCCTAGTCTTTTGCCTGTGCGAATATGACCACCTGTGGTTGTTAAAAGTAAGCTTGTATTGCATGAAATTGTGAATATCTTCATTTAAGTACATGTTTGAAGCTGACTGTAATCCTAAACTACTTGTTATCAATAAATGAGAATACATGAGCTGGCATTTGCTTGAATTGTCATTGCAGATCATGTGATTAAAGTGCCCGTCATTGTCTAGAGTGTTGGTTAAATCTCTTTCATGCTCGCCCAACTCCCTCTAGAGTGTTGGTTAAATCTCCTTCATGCCGAACTAATTAGTGGAACTCTTGTTATTCCTTGAATCATAGTTCTTTTTATTCCTTGCTTGATTATCAGTTTTGCTTCTTGCATCACTAATGTAATTTATATGACGTAGCCAGGTAATTTTCCTACTAAACAGAGGATCTGAACCATTTAAGTTTTCTATTTTTATTTTCTAGGTGCTTAATGGGGCAAATGATAAAGCTAAAAACTAATAAACGTATCTGCCAAGTGAAATGTCCAATATCACTTTTCGTCACCCTATAAAGAAAAAACAAAAGCTGAATGATTAAATTGATGTATTCCTAATGGCCTAAGATGTGCATAGTTCCTGATCATATAGTGAGAGCAAGAATTATTAACTTTTGCGTTGGAACCCTGTCCAGTCTTCACTTTTTCGTATTATGTCAAAAGTACAGAATATTGTGGGTTTGGTTCCAGTATTCTACTAATATTACGTGTTTTTGTTATAGGCCATTGAGAGGAAGAAGTGACAGTAACAGCAGTAGCAGTAGTTCGCCTCCTCGAAAGCCATAGCTGATGTTTTCTACCTCCAGCATCTTCACATCTTTGATCAGCTGTTTATTTTCCCGTCAAAATCCCATCCCATTGAGATGGTTATGAATGATGTAATCCTTATCCTCGATTTGCTTGTCAATCATTGGTACTATTATTTAGGACGTCTTTAGGAGGCTAATATTACTTGGCTTGTCCCGTTATGTATCTTTGGAGTGCACTTTTGTTCTTCATTTTCAATGTCAATGAGAACTTTTATGCATTTTTCTTAGATACTTCTATTCATTTATTCATCACGAATGCATTCAGAATTTTCTGCATTCCATATTACTAGCAAGTGTTTGTTTAAATGTCTCTACTCCGTTTAATGTCCTAAGAAACTTTGTACATTTCTTAGCAACGAGCATTCAAAATTTTCTGTATTTTATATACTATAATGTCCTGTTTGGTTCGAGGAATAGAATAGATAAGAAATAGAATAGTTATTCATAAGAATAGAAAAAATGAGGAATAGAACAGAATGAGTATTACTTCGTTTGGTTTAGGGAATATAATAGATAAAGAATTTCTATTCGTTTGGTTTGAAAATATAAACTTAAAATAAGAAAGGAATAAAGAACAAAAAGATTAAAAATGTCTTTATCATTATATTATTAACTTTATTCTTCTTATTATTAAATATTGTTATAAATTCTCTACTTATTATTAAATTTATCAATTTTTATTGTTAATTATATTATTAAACTCAATATTATTATTATTATTATGTTATAAAACCGAAACTAAAACTTAAGAATATTTGGGAGAGGAGAATTATTCTTATATATTGGTTCGCTTACATCAAGTTAACCTTTCTATTTATAGTACAAAATTTCTAATAAAATACTATTATGATAAATGGTACACTAACTATTAAGTGGTGCATTTGGTGCACTAACAATTAAGTAGTGCATTTGGTGCATTAATAATTAAATGGTGTATTAACAATTAGTGGCACACCATATTATTTCTATCTTTTATAACATATATTATATTATTATTTTTAATTAAAATTTAAGAGAGCACTCTTAAAATTATTTATTCAGACTCGAATAAACACAAGAGTATTGCTTTTTCTTGCCCGACGTCCCATCAAGGAGCATACCATTCCACTTTCAAAATAGTGCCACGTCATCGACACCCGAGGAGAAGAAAGTCAGAAAATGACCGAAAGAAACAAGTATAAAAGTGACGTGTCAAGATATGGACATTTACATCTTTTAAGTTTTAATAGATGACGATGGAGGTGGAGCCCGCAGACTTTCCCCTTCTCCGTATAACTGCCAATGAATGCCCAAGACATTGACCAGAGCCATGTCATTGGCCCAACTGTCCCCTTTACCTGAATGGATGTATCGTCCCTATCCATTACCACCAATAATGTCCTGCACCACAATTAATTAATATTTTCCTGCTACATGTACGTGGCATTTTATACATCTATCGTACGGGTTTAGATCTTCTATGTAATATAATGATGTTTTATTGTGTTTAATAAATTTTAGTCATTTATTTATGTAAATTTTACGTGAGACCCGTAAAATAAATAGCTGAGATTTTATGAGACAGAATAAAATAGAGTAAAACTAGACAGAAGATCTGGGCTTCTATCAAAGTTATTGAAATATTATTTTTAATAAATTATAAAAAGTAATTTCCGACTTGTCATTCCCACTAATCAAGTGTCGTTTCGTTTCACTTGTACTCCCCAAAACCCTCCTCTAATTTGCACTTTCTTGTGAACCCTTCAAAAGATTTCTAAAAATCAGCCGTAGATTAAACCCAGGAAACGTGTGAGCTCACAATAGCCACGAGAAGACATTACCTTTACAACTACGTATTGATCATTAAAAATGGACAGTGAAATCATTGATGTCTTAAGCCGAGGGCTTATCCATGACACAACACGCTATAAAGAAAAGACAGGTATTGACAAAGAAGAGACACTTGTTCTCTTATTTACAACAGGACCAGAGCTTCCTCTTTCCAACCCTTCTGCTCTTCTGATTCTCAATCATCGATCAATGGCGTCCAAGAAGATTTTCCATTCCATGGCTAACAGTTTTTTCATAGCTCCAGGTCTTGGTGATGCTAGAATCAAGAGTCGTGCAATTCCTGAAGACAGTTTTTTTGAGTTCGATGAGCCTGATATTTGGAGTAGTTCTAATGCGATTTCGTCAATGGAGAGCAGGAAAATCTTTCCCAACTCACGAGTTTCGTCGAAGAAAGTGTCAAGGAAGATTGAATCAGCTGCCATGGAGAGGAGTCAAGTGACATGTTCTTCCCTGCCTGTGAACATACCGGATAGGTCAAAGATTTACAAAGAAGAAAGGAAAGGAACAGACGGGGATATCGCCGACGAAGACACTGACTTTGAAGACGACGTTGACGAAGATCACGACGGCAGGTTACCACCTCATGAATATTTAGCTAGAAGGAGAGGAGCTTCATTTTCGGTTCATGAAGGTATTGGCAGGACTCTGAAAGGAAGAGACTTGCGGCAAGTGAGAAATGCCATTTGGAAGCAAGTTGGTTTCGAGGATTAATTTAGCATAATCACAAGGATTGCGAAGTTAATATAGAGAAAGCAAGGAGATGTAGGAGTTTCTGATAGGAAATAGGTTAATAACACTGCACATGTGATCGTTATATGTAGCTTGACAGACTAATCTCTATGCTCTTTTGTTTTCATTTTTCTTTTGGTGGTTTGAGTGGAATTTCTTCTGTTTACAGCTGTTTGAATGTAGACAGACGATCTTAATTTCCTTTGGCATAAGAAAATCAGGTTCTCGTTGATCATCTTCTTGTTTTTAGATTGCCCATCTTCTTGTTTCACTTATCATCTGTTGTTGTTCTTTCATTGATGAGAAGGTGATGTGGACTCGTTGGTTGGCGAGAAAGGTACAGTCGACCCAGAACAAAGCTTGAATTAAAATTCATTGTTCATCAACAACCATCCCTCTCCTCCGTATCTTTCTTGTTTGGTAGAGGAAATTGTTTTCAGAAACTATTGATAATATGGACTCGCAAAAACCACTATTATCACCGCAACATCATTATTGTTGCGCTTGTCAATGTTATATTCTTACAAGCACTTTGACAAAATGTTATAGATGAAGTTGATTTGGAGTGGGGCTCATGTGTGAGTGAACGATGTGACCCTTCTATTCTTTTGCTCTAACATGACTTGATTGGCACTCTAAAAGGGGATTTGATCCTCGCCTTTTCTACCCTAACTATTCAAACCATTCATTTATGTCAGCCATGTCTTTTTATTCTAGCCTTAACCTGTCCTCATTTGATCCAAACCATTTATTAATATAAGCCCTCACATAAATAAATGGTTTGAATCAAATAGGACAGGTTAGGGTCAGAATAAGAGGGCAAAGGATCAAATCCTCTTTTGGAGAGCCAATCAAATCATGTTACTCACATAAATGAATGGTTTGGATCAAATGGAGACAAGTTAGGGCCCTCACATAAATGAATAGTTTTGGATTAAATGGGGATAGATTAGGACCAAAATAAGGATGATAGAGAATTTTAGGTGCTCCAAAAGTTGTTAAAATACATACGTTCTCATCCAATAATAATAATAAAGGCTTTTCGCTTTAATAAAATTTAAAGTAAATTATATTAATATAATTTTCAAATAAATCTAAATTAATTTTAATACAAAATGTGAAAAAGTAGTTAATTAAAGAAAGACAAGTTCACTTTTATTATTTAAACAACCTCGTTTTAAATTTTTTTCTTTTAAACAAAGGAAATGTCGGCCGAACCGTCTGTTGCTATCTTTCGAGTTTAAACTAATTTTGAAATTTTTATTAATAAAATATAATCATAATAAACTATTTTAAAATTCTGTTCTTATTTTATTTTTTTGTATTTTAATTCAATTCAAATTGATAATATATTATAACATATTTTCAATATGAATATGGTACGCAAGGACGGAGATATGTGGGGCCGGTGGTGCACTGGGCCCCTCAAAATTTGCAAAACTTGAATAATTTTTTATTTTTAATATATATATTAATTATAAGGAAACGATAGATAGAAGAAGTGGAACGTGAAAGCTAAATTGGATTTCCAAGAGATTACTTCTTAAATAATTTTTATTTTTAATATATATATAATCTCTTGGAAATCCTATATATATATATATAAACCCTATCAAAAAACCCTATCTTTGATAGGGTTGCTCTTCTGGAAGATCTTAACGTTGGTTGTCGTCAGTTCCCATCTGCTATTCGGTGGATTATAGACAATCAACTCTTAGACTGTTTATGGGGTGACGATTAAAAAAGGTAAGACAAATACAAAAGTGATAATGCGGACAACGGATTGATTAGTTTTTAATGAAAAAAATGCATTTTGTTGTTAAATAGAAAAGTGATTATGCGGAAATATCTTCTATCAGGACTAACATTTTTTAATAATAACTTACACAAGCTTGAGGATGAAGATTCTGTGCACATGTCAATCAGCTTTGAAGTTGCTTTTCCTTCGGTTCTAACTAAGGGGGACAGAAGATTTCAGCGCTCCAAAAGTTGTTAAAATACATACGTTCTCGTCCAATAATAATAATAAAGGCTTTTCACTTTAATAAAATTTAAAGTAAATTATATTAATATAATTTTCAAATCATTTTTGAAATTATTTTCAAATAAATCTAAATTAACTTTCATACAAAATGTGAAAAAGTAATTAATTAAAGAAAGACATGTTCACTTTTATTATTTAAACAACCTCGTTTTAAATTTTTTCTTTTAAACAAATGAAATGTCAGCCGAACCATCTGTTGCTATCCTTCGAGTTTAAACTAATTTTGAAAATTTTATTAATAAAATATAATCATAATAAACTAATTTAAAATTTTGTTCTAATTTTATTTTTATGTATTTTAATTCAATTCAAATTGATAATATATTATAACATATTTTCATTATGAATATAGTACGAATAATATAAATATTAGGTACAATCTAAATAGTTTATGTTATGCGAATTTGAAAGGTTTTCATTTTCAAATTAAATTAACTTATACTAAAATGGTTATTTTATTATATAAAATAAATAATAGTTTGATATACTTATGTATGAATACGCAAAACCTAAGTAAATACTTCACTACAAATAATCAAATTTAGTTTTAGTATTTGAAGGAATTATAAAAAAGATAAACTATTAATTAGTATTGTCTTTTTAAATATTTTATATTTAGTTTTTATCAATTTTTAGTATTTGAATAACATTTGTCCCATATGATAATTTTAAATTAATTATAGAGAGCGTCTAGATCGCACTTTATATTAAATTAAAATATGAATTTATATGGTATTATTAAACAATACGAAGCTTCATTTAAAAGTTTTAATTCTAAAACTTAGATATACCTTAGGTAAAAGTTGGACAATTAAAATAAATCTTTTTCCTAATGTTTGACAAATAAAACATGACATGAAATGCAAAAATAAATATTAGCTCATTTTTAAGTCAATATTTATTTTGTCCTTTAATTTAAAAATATACATTTTAAAAATATCTTAAATAAAATGCAATTTTAGTACATCAATAAAATTAAGCATTTGCATGTCAAAAATATGTTCAATAAATTTCTGTATCAAAAGTAACGCTTTTAAAAATTAAATTAGAAGTTAAAATTATAATATAAGAAATTTAGAATAAAAAAATTCAATCGATATTAAATTATAGGTTTATTAAAAATTAAAGAATTTTAAATATAATTTAAAAAAATTAAAGTCTAATGAAAAATAATATTAAATTCAATTAATTTTAATTAAAAATTAATTTATAAAATATTAAATTATTAATATTTATCTAAATACCAACATAAAAGCATTTTAATATGGATTGAATAATTATCTAAATACTAACATAAAAGCAATGGTGGGTACAATGTGGTGCGATGTGGGAGTGTCAATCAAGTGGCTCCAAGCCGTTGATGGGGTTTACAAAATGAAGTCTAATAAACGTAAAACACAGTGAAAATGTAGATGATAAACGTAAACTAGACTCGACTACACCGGATTACCGCTTGTTCTTTGCTTGAAGATACAGAACCAAAGAGGAGAAGAAGCCAAAAACATCCCTTCTCCCTGAATTTAAGAGATAACAGAGAAAGTAGGTAAATGGTAAGTGAGAAGAAGAAGAAACTTATGGGGCTGTTTGTGGCAATGATTTTCGGTGTAGCAGTCTACTTCAAGCTCTGGTCTATTGATTACGCTATCTCCTCTGATGACAACGAGTTGTTGAGGTTTGTTTATGTATATAAGCCATTACTTGGTGTTTGTACTTGTTGTTGGTCTATAATTCATATTCCTAGGCGATGTGTTTGGCTGGTTTTGTGGGTGCTGTAAAAATGCTAATTTGCAAGGGCTTTCAAGGCCTTTGATTGATAAAGATCCTAACTTCTTGGTTGTTTGGTTGAGTTTTGATAATTGCGGTAATGGGTCCTTTTGTATTTTCTAAAATGTGAAGCTTTGGTGGTTGGGGCTTTTTTGTTGGCGAGGTTTATGCCCCATTTTTCCTTTCCTTGTGGATTTGACTTGCTAATGTGGAACTTTAAGTATGAGTAGAACTTGTTAGGTTGTCCCTTGTGAAATGTAGTTCGGTTAAATGTAGGAATGATGCTTGTACGTCTGTGATCCTTCGTAATGACTAATGATAGATTTAATTGTGAGTAAAAAAGACAGTCGTGCTGGAGATCCAATTGGATATTAGATCTAATGTTTTCTCATACTGATTCCTTTAGTTCATTATAGTTTCTGTTCAACTTTAGAATTACTTTTTCAATCTCTCCTCCTACAGATACGATTTCTTTTATTTACCTGTATTAGCAGTAGTCAACTGTAAATATTCATTTTCCATAACTAGCGTCCTTGATTTAAGGCTTAATCTGTATTTATTTGTATCCTATTTTAGTTTCTTTGATTTAAGAGCTAATTCAAGCTCCTTCCTATATATAAGAATATCATTTATCAGTAATGAAAGATGAGAGAAACAACTCTCCTTTTATATTTTGGAATGGTATCAGAGCAGTTACAATAGTAAGTTTTCCATGGCCGAAGACTTTTCTTTGAGCATCAGTAACAATCAATCAAATACTACCCAAATTAACCTTGATGCCTCATCACCATACATCCTTCATGCTCTGACAACCCAAGGACAGCATTAGTAACCTGTCTCCTAAAAGAAAAAAATTATCCCATATGGCGTCGTGCTATGACTAATGCGCTCCAAGCCAAAAACAAATTTGGCTTTGTAGATGGATCTATTACTAGTCCACCATCTGATTCAAAAGAAGAGTTTGCATGGATCAAATGCAATTCAATGGTCCTTTCTTGGATCTTCAATTCTCTTCATCCTATGCTACATGATAGTGTGGCATTTTTTGTGAGAGCACAAGAGTTATGGAGAGATTTAGATGAACGGTTTTCACAAGGTAATGCTTCTCAAATCCATCAATTAAAAACTGAGATGATGAATACCTTTCAAAAGGGAATGACTGTCTCAGCATATTACACCAAGTTAAAGGGCATTTGTGATGAACTCCGCACTTATTCACAAATCCCACCATGTACCTGCAGTTCAGCAAAGACACTTGCTGTAGAAAGAGAAAAAGAAAAAGTGCACCAATTTTTAATGGGTTTGAATCAAAAATACAAAACTGCCCGTTCTCAAATCTTGAATACGGATCCCTTGCCTTCTTTATCTCGTGTTTATGCACAGGTAGCCCAAGAAGAGTGACAACAATTAATAGTGGACTCCCAATTGCCTTCTGTTTATCCGGCAACATTCTTGACAAATAGTTTCAGCAAATCCAACAACAATCGCAAATCTACATGTAACCGTGACCTCACCAAGCTATTTTGTGACCATTGCAAAAAGACGAGGCACACTAAAGAAACTTGTGTTGAACTACATGGCTATCCTGAATGGTGGGACAAAGGGAAGAAATCATCAAAGCCAAAGACAACTAACAATACGCAACATATGGAGAAAACTGAGGGTAACAGTACCATGCCAATTGCTGATTGACGAATGAACAATATGCCTGTTAGGATCGAGGCTGGTTTGGGGAATATTACTAGGCTTTGCGTTTGTCTTCTTGTAACGACCTATTTTTTCCGGC
>JANVCL010000005.1:37145712-37155855 GCA_026546855.1 Erythroxylum incrassatum | reverse complement strand
AACTCATTCCATTCATGAAAGACCTAATAGTAGTTGAATTTTTTCAAATCAAATGTAAACCTAATATATTGTGCTTTGCATATTGTTTAATATACTTTAAATAATATAGTTAAAATTAATAAAAGTATTTTTTATTTTTATGTTACCAAACAGTTTACTGTATGAAGCATGAAATTATTGATGTCACAATTTAAATGGAAGAGAATTTGTCAAATAATTGTAAAGTAAATGTAAACTCATTCCATTCATGAAAGACCTAATAGTAGTTGAATTTTTTCAAATCAAATGTAAACCTAATATATTGTGCTTTACATATTATTTAATATACTTTAAATAATATAGTTAAAATTAATAACAATATTTTTATTTTTATGTTGCCAAACAGTTTACTGTATGAAGCTCTTTCAAAAAAACTATTTTTTTAATTGACAGTCAAACAGTCAATTGGCTTCTTAGAAAAGCTATTCTCAGAATAACTCTACTGATAAAAGCTCTATTGGTATAAATCAATCCAAACAGACACTAAACTATTTGTGGCAAATTTTAAAGCATATGTCCACAAAGAAGTGGGTAAAGGTAAATTACACATCATACTCCTAACTATATCTAACAAAGTTTTATTACACTTTTTCTACCACGCCATTTGTTGTGGTGTGCCTAGCATTGTATTGCACATAAATACCATGTCTTTCAAGGAATTTAACAAAAGGACTAGAATTTTTACCACTTTCATTATATTTACCATAGTATTTACCATCTCTATCAGACCTGACTATTTTCACCTTTTTGTTTAGTTATCTTTTAACCTTGTTAATATAAATCTCCAAGGTGTTTACAACATCATATTCATCTTAACAAATAGACATATCTATATAATTATCTGTAAAGGTGATGAAATATTTTTATTTATTGAAAGTAGGCATATCATTTTCCACAAAATGAACTCTTCTTTTGTAAAAGTCATATGGCCTAAAGTCGGGCTGGGCTTAGATAGCTTGAACTCAAGCCCTGACTAAGGTTCAATCAACCAGGGCGGCTGGGATAGGCTTGGTCCTACATGCCCACCCTAGGCATTGACCATAATGCTAGCCTAGCACTAGCCATAGGGACTTTATTCCCTGGCGCTAACGCTCCCAACAATTTCATTACTTTTTGTTTTTAAATTCCATACACAAAAATCAATTTAAGGTTATTTATTATATATAATCATTAAATTATGAGGATATTTCTTTGTTGTCATTGTTTTCTTAAAATTTTCATATTAGGATTCATAAGATTCTATAAATTATGAGAAATTTATAGTTAAGGAGAACCATAAATATCTTATAACAATGCTCTATAAATCATGAGAAATTTATAATTAAGGAGAACCATAAATTTCTTATAACAATGCTCTGATACCATATGTAAATATAATTTTTATGAAATATAACATGGTCTATAAATTCATGATTACTCACGTACATCCATTCATATTCAAAATTGCATTCCATAGAAAGATAGTGTTTCTAAATGCTAACTTTCCTTGCTTGCCAGTGACGTGGAAATGATTCACAATAAGTTCATTGCTCCATTTGTCTCTTTGCTTGTATTTTTTTATTTCACTTTTCATACGAGATGGTATTTCGTGAGAAGATAAAAACCTTTCTTGATCTTAATTTTATTTCTCATTTGAAATTTATAAGTTGATTTAATTATTTTATTTTTTCTTTAATAAATATTTACATTTTATTTTATTCCATAAAATGTCTTTTGACTTAGTCTAACCCATGTCTTGAATAAATTTTATAATAGTATATTTAAGACATTGAAGAAAACATATCAATTATAAATTATGGCCTCTATTACTACTTCAATAATTTTCAATTAGGATTTCTTTTGATACAATAATTTCAACTCATAGAAGAAAATAATTCTTATCTTTAATTTTTCATATCAAAATTATAGAAAGGATATTGATAATTTTTAAAAATTATAAAGTATATCAATAATATGTTAAATCATAATAGTTTAAAAATTATAAAGTATATCAATAATATGTTAAATCATAATAGTTTAACAAATTTTACTCGATTTTAAAATTAAACTATTAAGTAGAAGAACTAAATGCAAAATCCTTATTGGAAAGAGAAAAAAGTGTAAGAACTTAACATGCTTTAGCCTGTTAACACTGGGCCATTGCGATGTCCCATACAAACAGAAACACGAGAGGTTAAAGCCCAGTCGGAAGTGACGACAACATGACGTTGCAATGGGATGTCGGTGTCGTGGATAAGGCCTGAAAGGTCGACAAGTCAACCAGAATCTCTGTCCAAATTTGGACAAGAGACTTTTTACACCTAACTGGAATACTATAATAGATACATAGGCAGATGGAAAGTGAAAATCTAACAAAAGTGAACCGATTCGGTTAAAAAGTGATTTAATATCGTTTTGTTTTGTCACCTTTTTTTAAATAAATTATTTTAAACATCTTAAATTCTAAATAAAATATTAAATATGTCTCAATTTATATTTTATATTAATATTTAAAAACATATTTTCACATATCAATTAGTAATAAAATTTAACTATATTAAACTAATATCTTTTGAAAATTTTGGTTATAAATATAGACAAAGAGTACATCATATGATCATTAATCATTAACATGGTGTAACCATTTGACGAGGAAACTCTATTCAATAGTGTCATGTCTATTTTGAAAGAACAAATCTTAATATGTATCTTGGACTTGTAATTTTTAAATAATTCTTAAGTCAATAAAATGTTGCCACTCATACTTTTACAAAAAAAATATAAGCACCTTAATTTAAATTAATTAAGTCAGGTAAAATAGTCTTCAACCTATTACCTACGATTTTTGTGATAATCTTGTACACCACAATGCTACAAGCAATAGCTCTGAAGTCATTCATTGTGCGTTCACAAGGCATCCTACCGATATTTTTGCCATTAAAAAAAAGATAGGTCTGGGTTCTTTTTTTTGTTTGACAATAAATAGTAAGAACTATTATTGTTGGGACCAAACCATCTTATCCATTGAGATGGTAACAATTCGAGCAAGTCTATGAGCTATTTCATTCATAGACCATCTAACAAAGACTAATCATATATCTCTTATATTCAATTCTAAGACCATCTAACAAAGACTAATCATACATCTCCTATCTGAATGAGAAGGGATTTACGGTCTGAAATTTATTAAGGTTGATAATATGATGTTACAAGTACAATATCTTTGACAGGCGCCTTATCAAGTATTGGGCGACTTGGATTTGATTGCTCCGCGCGTGTTGAGATGGCATTTTGTTTTAGGACCTATTTTCATGGGCTTTTGTTGCTGAGTTTGTTTTTTTAAAAGAAATTTTTTAAAAAATTAGTTGATTGTTTGGTTGTCATTTAAAAAAGAGTATTTTTAAAAGAATTTCATACAGTAATATTTGACAATATAAAAATAAAAAATATTTTTAATTTTAAGTATATTTTATTTTGTAATAAAAATTATTTATTCATATAAATATTATTTAAAATATAGTAAACAATATGCAAATTACAATATATTAAGTATTATATAATTTTAAACTATATGAAGCATAAATGAAAATATATCTAACCAAATCTTTTATCTGTATTATAACATAAGTAAAACTAATATCAAAATTAAATATTAAAACATATAGAAAGTCAAATAATATTATGTAATTCCTAAAATAAACACGAAAATGAGTTTGTGGGTATTGTGAGAATTATGTATAAAACACAAAAGCAAAAGAAACTAAAAATTAGACTCATTAATTGATCTAAAAAATCTACAATTTTTTTGATAAACTCTAAATTTGAGTTTCTTAAAAAGTTGTATTTTAGCTGCCAAAAAAACTATATCTACTAAAAAAGTATCTTTTTATTTTACAGTCAAACACTCATTTAAAAAAAAGCTTTTGTAGTTAATAAAAGTGCTTATTCACTCTCCAAAAACTCAACCAAACAGACACTTAAGAAAGATGAGTTTCTCTCAATGAGTGCAAATGCATTAGCAAGTCTAGAAAAAACTTCTCACAACCGACTATAATCTACACCGATGCAGTGCAGTAAATTTTTTAAAAAATTGAATCGGTAAAAAATGTTTAAGGAATTAAAATTTTAATTGTTATAAAATTAATATATAATAAACAAGAATAAAATTATAGGAATAATAAAAATATAATATTTTATTGAAATAAAAAGAAGATACAAATATTTATTAATGTGTAATGAACTAATAATAATTAAATTAAATAATTCAAATTAAATATAAAATTTATTATAATAATAAAAATCAAAATTGTATATTTGAAAGAGAATGTGTCTCTTTATTGTTTAAAATTCTAAATTCTCCAATACTATCTAAAGATTCTTAAAGCACGCTTTTACTCAAAGTATTTATATCAACTTTTTCTAGTATATTTACAATACATTATAAATTAGGAATGTATGACATTGTTTTCTATTTCAATTTTATAATACATTGCACTTTAAAAGTTAAATATGATCAAAATAAGATATCAACTAACTATCATTAGATGTTCTTAATTTATTTATTATGACAAATGTATTTTTTCATAAATTGTCTTTTCAAGTTTGCCATAATCAAGATCAAATGATGACTCCTCTTCTTTGATCCAAAAATTAGTATGGCTAAAAAAAACCAACACCTAGTAAAAATCCCGCTAGCACATGAAATTTGGAGAGATCCAGTAGTACATAATCTCACCCCTAACTAGTAAAGAAGTTGTATAAAAAAAATTCAATATGACTAATTGATATTGATTGTATTAAAGTTTTCTGCTTACTAAACACTCTGAATACGTAAAAGAGAAAGTATAAAATCAACAATAAAAATAAATTTAATGAAAATTAAAAATTCGTGTTCTTTATTCTTAGATTATAACTAACGTAAACAAGGTCATTGAATCTTTGATAGTCTAAATGATTTTGTTTCTTTATATGAACCACTAAAAAATGCTTAAATTACGTTCACATCCTGATGTAGAAGTTGTTTGATTGAATAATCTAATGGCGAGTTTTATCCACGTTGGAGCATTTTCACCGAATAATCTCTACCACTTATTTGTATTTTAAATTAGTAGTTACAAGAAATATATAAGTAAACGATGAACTAAAAATATGAAAACTTACAAGGCTATTTTTTAATCATAAATTCTCTCTTTATAGATGATTTAGCAAAACTTTCATGATATAATTTAAGTTCATTTATGGCCTTTGATTACTCATCAATAGACAAAATGCCTTTGTATTCAATCACATCAAAGAGTCCACCTATAATATCATTTGTATATGCGTCTCTATTATATAAGCAATATGGATTGAAAAAATAGGTAGTTAAATGGATCCTTTGAGTAAAATGTTTATCTCATTGTCGGTCAAAAATATCTATATAATGCAAATACAATTTCTCCTTCTTTTTAGAAAGACTCATGATTGTTTTGCAAGCTCTATTCATACCATCATATATATTAAAAGAAGTTTTAATATAGAAATATATATAGTATACCACCTAATTACTTTGTTTAATGTGAAGCAAACTCTTATTACTATTAATTCTTTTACCCAAAAGATGGCTTCTCATCTAAGTCAACAATCTTTAATAACCCTATAACCAAAGCCATAATATTAATGATGATCAAACAAGCATCTCAAAATTTATTATCTAGAATAATAACGTAAACTTCTTTTTCTTTCACACTCTTTGATAACTTATGACTTGAAAATTGTTTACTTGTCACAAAATTTTGAAGTAGTTTTTTTAATGTTTGTAAACACTTTTAAAAGTAATAAATATAGTTGTAAACCTAGTAGCAACTCTCAACTTAATCTTCTTGCCTTCTTAACCAAGACAGAAATGTAATATGATTATACAAAAAATTATGATGTTAGAAAATCACATGAATGAATTTTCTATCATATGATTAGCTGCATTATCTGTAATAAAAATGCACAATATTTTTTGGTTCGAACCACTCAGCATTTTTAGAAAAAAATTAGATAAAGCATGAACACCTTTTATCATATCATAAACATCTAACATACTTGATAAAAGATGTTCCAATATTACAATAAACCAAGGAATGAATCAAACTTCTTTGTGTTTGATCAATGCACCCAATTCTCATAATACTATATCACGTTATTTCTTGACTAGACTTATATATATCAACAATAAATTAACATTCCTTTTTTAAATCTGGAAAGAATCTCATAATAAGAAAGTGTCATAAATCTTAGACCTATCATTGTTGTAACATCTACTGCTTCATGAAAATAAGATGAATTTAAAGCATTCAAAGAAATAAATTAATGATAAAACCATCCAGTCTATGTTTGTTTACATCGAACATCCTTATCAACCAAACACTTTTTAAACTAGGTTGAAACAAAGAGTATTCTTGAAAGAAAATAAGAATATATATTGATAACAGCTTCCTCTTCCCTTTATCTAATACTTGTTGTGCTTCATCATTTTCAAAAAATATATTATGAGCCTCTTTATTTTTCTTTTTCTTTTTCTTGTTGCTATGCATAATTTTTATTGCTATTATGTTACATCAAATGGTACTTTCTTTTAAGAAATAATATGACCCTAATACGAGTAAGTTGTTATTTCATTATATAAATTCCTTCACCTTTAAACATTCTACAACAAAATATACAATCATATTGCATATTTCTGTAAGTTGTTAAGAAAATTAATTTTATGCTAGATTAGGCTTAACATGAATAGAGGATGTTTAGTTTATCTAATCTTTTCTCTGATGATTTCATATTCTCCATTATAATTTCAAGCTAAAAATAACAAATAATTTTGTAAGTTTGTACACAACTATAAGATTTAGAAATTCTAAGAAAACAATATATATTTAAAATACTTTTCCTACTAAATACATTATTTTTGACAAACTAGTTAATAACATTCATGTTAAAATGTGGTAATAGAAAAGTTCAAAAGGAACAAATGCATACAAGCGATGTGATACAACAACTCTTAAAATTTTCTTTTTTATGGAATTAATGAAGAAATAGATGAAACAAATCCTAATAATCAAGGAACTTAACAAATCCTAGGTTCTTTGTGTTGTATTGTTATATTTTAAAACAAAGAATGATAAAGAAGTTTTGGTTTTGCAGGAAGTAAAGTAGCAGAAAAGTAAATAACACATAATTTTTACTTAGTTTGATAGGTTAAATGCTATCTACATCCAAGGATCTCACATTTTTGGTTTTAGTAGTATCAAGAAAAGAGTAAGTTTACAAGAGATTGAGTGTTTTGTAAGTGCAAGAGGTCTTTGAACTCTCTTTCGTACCCTCAGATAAGTACTTTAGCAACTTTCAAACTTTCACTCTATTTCTATTACTCTTAGATTTTGATTACAAAGTATTGAGTACAGTGTATTCTGTGTGTCTCCTGACTGAGGTTTATGTCTATCTTATATAGGAATTGATGGCAGTGCATTCGGTTATGTCTTCATAAATCAGGTATGAATCACATGCCCCTCACGTGTTCAACTTATGCATCATACTCTCCGTTTTGAATGCGTTAATGCGACTGCGTTTTTGATAAAGCTTTTGTCTTATCCTTATCATATAAGTGTCACATATCTTTACTTAGGCATAGATTTACTTTTTTGTTCCTAAAGCCGACAGTCGTCTCTCTTTCTTCTTCGATGTTCAGAAACACCTATTCTTCATATACATTTTTAAATTTACATCTCTTTCTTCTATTTGTTGTATCTTGGTTGAAAATTAATGGAGAACTAGTGAATATCACCACATTTATTCCCTCATTCTCCATTAATCTTTACGAAGTTCATTTATCTGTGAGCATTTAAAAAACCCAAAAACCCTAGTTTCACCAAAATCATGAGATCGAGAGAAATTGTCTTCGATTATTGTCGACTTCAAGGGCTTCATTTATCTGTAGATAATCCCTACAGAAAGTGAACTTCTTTAGAGTCATAACCTTTGTGCCAAAGTCGGATGGATTTTGTTCCCCAACGATTTTCTCCAAATTGAAGAATCCCTCTATGATTCTGTCTCTGACAAAATGAAGTCGGACGTCGATATGTTTGGACCTTTCATGTAAGACAGGATCCTTGCTAAGGTAGAGTGCACTTTGACTATCTGTATATATTGTAGAAGTAGCTAGGTTAGCTCGAATTTCCTTTAAGATGCCTAATAACCATAATAACTCTTTTAATCCTTCCGTGATTACATAGAACTCTGTTTCTATAGTTGATAGTGATACTATTGGTTGTTGTTGTACTTTCCAACTAATTGTACTTCCTGCAAATGTGAAGAAGTATGTTGATACTGATTTCTTGTGTCTTTATCTACTGTGTAATCTGCATCTACAAATCCATGTATGCATACATTGTTATATTTTGCTAGCTTAGCTTTAGAGAAACATAAACCGTAACTGAGTGTTCTGACTAAAGACATTCATTAGTCCTTGCCAATGCTCAAATCCATGGTTAGCCATGAACTTGCTTAGAATGCTAAATGCATAGGCAAGTTTAGGTCTGGCATATAGCATTATATACATAATACTACCATCTCCAACATCATAGGAGTAGTTCATCATAGCTTTCTTCTCTTCCTCAGTTTGAGGGCTCTTAATTGCAACCATCTAAAGATGTGAGCTTATAGGAGAAGAGTTAGGTTTTGCTTATTCCATGTTGAACTGAGCAAGTGCCTTTATGATATAATTCTTCTGATTCAACCATAATTTCTCTTCCCTCTTATTCCTTATAATCTGCATCCTTAGGAGCTTCTGTGCTTCTCCTATGTCCTTCATTTCAAAGTGCTCGCATAAAGCATTCTTCACTTCTACTATTCTACTTAGTTCCTTTCCAGTGATGATTAAATCATCTACGTAGACTAATATAAAGATAGCCTCTGTCTCTCCTAGATCCTTATAGTATAGACAGTAGTCATAGGCACTTCTAGTTAATTTCATCTCAGTTGCTACCTCATGGAACTTCTTGTTCCACTGTCTAGGTGCTTGTTTCAACCCATATAAGGATTTCTGAAGCAAGCAGATATAATCAAGCTTGTCTTTATCTACAAATCCGACTGGTTGTTTCATATAGATAGTCCCCTCAAGCTTTCCATATAGGAAGGCTGTTTTGATATCCATTTGATGGATTTCCCAGCCATAGATAGTTGCTAGTGCAAAGATAAGCCTTATGGTCTTGAACTTTACAACAGGTGAGAAGCACTCCTTATAGTCTACCCCCTCTTTCTATCTATACCCCTTAGCTACAAGTCTTACCTTGTATATCTTGGGTTTAGCTTCTGTTATTCCCTCTTTCATCTTGAACAACCATCTGTTCTTTATTAGCTTAGCTTTAGGAGGTCTGGGCACTAAAGTCTAGGTCATATTCTTCGTTAGAGAAGAATACTCCTTTTTACAAGCCGTCTTCCACTGTTCAACATCCTTTTTATTCATGGCTTCTTCATAGGTTTCAAGAGCCCTATAATCTTGGATTCAGCAACTAGATATGTAAATTCAGCTAAGTTTAAATCTGTGTATCTTCTATTTGGAATTCTCTGTCTAGGTTCCCTAACTCTAGTGAACTGATAGTCTTGTAAAGCTTCTTAAGGGTTATCAGTAGGTGTGTGTGAGGCTCTCTCCTCACTCTCACCTTCTATTTGTTCAGTCCCTTGTTCATAATGAATAGGACCTAGCACAGGTTCCTCATTATGAGATTGTGTGCTGCCATCTTCTTTTATTTCTGGTGGCATATAGAATGGGACTGAATTACTTGGTGAACTAAGTTGCTCCTGAACTTCCTTTTGTAGGTCTGATTTTAGAGAGTTCCTGCACAACAAAGGAAAATCATTTTTCTTAAAGATTACATCTCTGCTAATAATGGTTTTAAAACCTCCCTGTTGAAGTAGTAAAATCGTGTAACCTTTGACTCCTTCTGGGTAACATAGGAATACTCCCCTTACCGCTCTAGGTTCCAGCTTAACTTCCTTCTGATGTGCATAAGCAGCATATCCAAAAGTCCTTAGGTGAGTCAAGTTAGGTTTCTTTCCATTCCATACTTCTTGTGGAGTTTTGTATTCATTGGCAGAGGTAGG
>JANVCL010000005.1:37132511-37145612 GCA_026546855.1 Erythroxylum incrassatum | reverse complement strand
CCCAGAGTCTCTACTTTGTGCAACTTTATCTCTTTTCTTCTTTTTGCAATCTCTTGCAAAATGTCCCTCCTTATCACAGTAGAAATACTTCTTACCTTTAGTCTTTTTCTTCTTTGGTGTGCTTATCCTTGCTATTCCCTTGCTATAAATTCCCTTTCTTGCTATTCTTTTTTTGTGAGTTCTTGTCATGATTATTTTATATGAAAATCTCTTCTGCTTCCTTCTTGAATGGATTAATATCCACTATTTCTTCCATTAGTGAATCCAGCACCTTATTAACAGTGAGAGATTCTCCACTAGCATGCTTGATCACCTCCTTGAAAGCATGGAATTTAGAAGGTAAAGCTTTTAGAATTACTACAGCTTGATGTTTTTCCAAGATCCTTTCACCTATAGCTTCTAAATCTTGCTCCAACTTAAAGTAGTCCAGATTATCATCAAAAGAAACATAAGTGTTCATTTTCTTTTTAGCAAGATTATGTAAAAGTGTCATCTTGTTAGGCAAACATCTTTTAGCATATAAATCATCAAGTTTTGTCTAGAGTTTATGTGCAGTATTACAATTTTGCACTTTCCTTATCACAACCGGTGATAAGTGAAACATTAACTTGCAGTGTGCAAGTCTATGCATCATGAGTCTCTTTATAGGATAAGTTTCTACATCATACTGTTCTTCGATAGCTCTATAACATTCATAAAACTCAAGTAAGGCTTGCATTTAAAGTTTCTAGATGGAGAAGTGTTCCTAACCAGTGAAGACATCTATTTCTTTTCCTAAATGTAGTTTAAAGAAACACAAGAGGAAATGTACTTATAGAAATTATTAATGCTTTGAATAACCAAGAATTGCCCAGATAGTTGTAGATAGGTTGTGATACCATTAATGTTAGGTTCTTTATGTTGTACTGTTATCTTTTACAACAAAGACTGATAAATAAGTTTTGGATTTGCAGAAAAGTAAAGAACACAGAATTTTTACTTGGTTCTGTAGCTTAAATGCTATCGACATCCAAGGATCTCACACTTGTGGTTCTACTAGTATTAAGAAAAGAGTAAGTTTATAAGAGATTGAGTGTTTTCTAAAACACTTACAAGAGGTCTTTGAACTCTCTTCAGTACCCTCAGATAAGTACTCTAGGAGCTCTCAAACTTTCACTCTATTTCTATTACTCTCAGATTTTGATCACAAAGTATTGAATACAATGTATTCTGCGTGTCTCCTGATTGAGGCTTGTGTCTGTCTTATATAGGAATTGGTGGCAGTGCATTCTATTATGTCTTCATAAATCAGGTATGAATCACATGCCCCTCACGTGTTCAACTTATGCATCGTACGTTTTGAATGTGTTAATGCGATTGTGTTTTTGATAAAGCTTATGTCTTATCCTTATCATATGAGAGTCGCATGTCTTTACTTAGGCATAGCTTTAAATTCGAGAGTTTTCTCTCTTTCTTCTTTGATGTTCAGACACACCTATTCTTCATCTACATTTTTTAATTTACATCTCTTTCTTCTAATTGTTGTATCTTCGTTAAAGATTGACGGAGAACTGGTGAATATCACCACAATATTAAAACTTTCTAAAAATATTTCATATATTATGTTAATGCAATTATATTAATAATTTATTATCATATATAAACTAAGTCTTTCATCTTTTTTTATTTAATAATAACAGTAAATGACATGATCAATTTTTCATATTCCACCTACAAGTTAAATTTTTTAAATAATTAATAACTAATTTATTTGTTTTCGGTTTTAATAAGTAAAATGATAAATATTCTTATTATTTTATTTATTAATTACATTTACTTAATATTAACTAGTATAATCATATTTAATGCAAAAATTTGCTTTATTTCATTAATAATTATAAATATTAATTTATCATATTACTAATGTATAATAAATATTAATTAACACGTTTTTATCTATTATATAAAAAATAATAAGTAATGTTATTTCTTACTTCAATGATATCATATTTTTAAATATATAAAAAGAGTTTGATTGATTTTTATTAATTATTAATTAATAATTCTTTTTATATCGTTAGCTACACTAGAAGGAAAGTACGAATTAGTGACGGAAAATTCTTGACATAAAAGAAACCTTCGGAATTACTGACGGAAATTCTATTTATGTCGGTAAAAATGTCAAAAAAAATTTCATTTAGCATCGGTAGCAATATCCATCGGTAAATACCAATTTGAATAGGAATTTAGTAACGGTATCAAATGCCTATCGATAAATAAGGTAGGAATTGATGGCGAAATTATTATTTTTTGAGTTTGCCAATGGGAAATTTCTGTCGGTAAATTTTCAAGCTATACGACGTCGTCTACTTTGGCTTGAACATTTTTAACTTAAACAAAACGACATCGTTTGGTTTAACTTAAACAAAACGACGTCGTTTGGTTTTAAACCAAAAGACGTCGTTTTGTTTAAATTAAAACCCACACCTAAAACCCTTCTCCCCACCTACACCTGAAGCCTATCCCCTCTCCCACTTGAGCCAGAAACCTTTTTTTCCACATCTGTTGCGTCTCCAGCGTCATCTCCTTCGTCTGTCATTGCTGATAGTCTGTCATCGGCGTTGTGGAGTTGCTGGTCGTCGTCTTCTCTGGCCATTGTTGTTTTTTCTTGGAGCTATTTCGTGGATGTATTTTTGTATATATTTGGGTATTTGATTTATTTGAGTTTGTTTGATTGGAAAAGAACTTTAAGGTAGAAATGTTAGTGATATAAGGGACAAGAAGTGGTTTTGGCTGCAATATTGAGATGAATTTTTTATGCATATAAGGTGTTTGATGAAATGTCTATTCTATAAGTTTTATCTGTTTTGTTGAATTAGAGAATGAATAATGTCCCTCTTCTTATAATCAAAAAGCAAGTTTTTAATTGAACAAAGTGCGCAAGTAAAATGTACTATGGATTATTCTATAAATTCTTACAAGCTTATCATATGTTGTAAAGATAATTATTGCACTATTGCCAATCCTAAATTGAGTATAGTGACATCATCTATTGTGAGATTTGTATTATAATTAATTTGACTTAAGTGAGAAACCTATTCCATTATAAGTAGCTTTCTTATCAATTATGTAATTTGTGTTGGATTGATTTATCTTCATTTTTCTTCATAAGATGATAGTAAGTGGAAAGAATATTATAAGGATGTTTGGTGGTGGATACTTCACTTAGATAGGGATTTTAAAGTATAAAGATCATGAACTTTAAAATATTGACAATATGTAATTAGTTTATCGTAGTTTGAGAAAAGTGTGTGAAATACGTGCTAAATTAGGCTATAAAAATATTATTAGTGCATGGTATTTGATTCTTAGGAAGGAGTTAGTTGATAGTTTGAAGATGTTAGAGTCCAATTGGAGTGTGTTAGTTTCTATTAAATTATTAAAGTTGTATGGTATAGTTGATGTATATTTAAGAAATGTTGATGGATTAGTATCATTTGTACTTATGATAAAATGACATGACAAATAGCATGAAAAAGAGGTTAATGATGTTAATTATGCAAACGTAGATGTAGAACTTGAATCAAATGAAAATACCGGAATAGATGTTAATGACACTAAATAGGATGTTGAAGTAAATGCAAAGAAACATAATTTAAATGATTATAACTTAGCTTTTGACATCAGTGATGATGTAGGTCATGAGACCGTAAACGTTGATGTAAAAGATCATGAGAGTTTCTTGGTTAGTTATGGATATCCTAATGCTTACAAAATATATGCAACCTTGTGATGACGTAGTCAAACCAAGAGATATATTCATGATTTTGTTTCCATAAAATGGTTATTATAGATGGTCTTTAACATTGTAAAACACTTTGAAGAGGCAACAATTTTTATATAATTGCAACAAGATTTGATTTGAGTTTTAAGGGGAATGAACACAAAAGGTTAACGACTCTTGTATCAAAGGATATCTATTTGAACTATATGATTCATTTGGCATAAAAGATAGATGCTTCAAGCTCAAAACATAGAAGTTAGGTCATATGTGAAATCAATCAACAAGCTAACTGTCAAGAAAAAATTATTGACAATTTTAGCATTAAAATTAAAAAATGATGGAAGAATGTAAGAAGAAGCTACATTTTTTAGTTAATTTTAACTTGATCAAGTATACAAGAGTACTTGCACTTGTATACTTGATCATGTTATTTTTGCACACTCACACTAAGAAGTATGATGGAGTGACACTCGTCAACACCTGATGTAGAAAACTGAATGTATGTTAAATTTATGTTTTAATATTAATTCTTAATAATTATCATTTACTAATATAAACATTGCTTCCTAATAGGACCACATACAAGAAAGCATTCAGCAACAACCTCATTACGAACAAGCTGTTGATGAGAGTCAGACATATCTTGATGTAATGGGTGATAAGGACCGTCGTAGAAGAATCTTCGGGCTAGTTTATTTGCTAACACATGTTATTCGCAATCCTCTACGTTCAATACAACAACATCTAGTAGACGGCAGCAAACCAATGAAGTTAATCAGCTTCGAACCACAGTAGAGACATTGATAGACTACATAGCTCAGCTGAGATATGAGGTGGATGAGCTAAAGGCGGGTAACACCTTAGAGTACCTGCGGTCACTAGGATAATATAATTGTTGTAGTCATTTCCTTTGAATTACAAAGACTTATTATGTACACTATAACGTTTTTAAAGATAATTTTAACTTTATATCATCAATCAACTTTTTGTTTAAACAAATCAAAATATTATGCATAGATAATTCATAACTGTTGAAATTATGCATTAATCATAAGATCATGAAATAAAATTTAATGTTGGGATTTTTTAAAACAAAACTTTTAAATTTCTTTACCGATGGAAAATAAAAGTATGTCGGTAAAATGCACTATATTTACCGATGACACACCATAAATTGTTGATAAAATGTAATATATTTACCAGCGGTTACTCTTTGTTTCGTCGGTAATATTGTAAGCCAACGCCAACTTAACCGTTAGGATTTTCTGAGTCGTCCGTATACTCACCGACGGTTAATCATAAATGTCAAAAATATCACTGACAAAATAAACAGTACCGAAAAAATATTTAGGTTCGTAGGTAAATTTACTGACGATTCACAACAAATTTTTTGGTAAATGTATCGACGGTCAAAGACATCTGTCGGCAAATATACCAACAGTTACATAATATTTCTGTAGGTAAATTTATCTACAACCGTTTTAACGACGTCGTTGCCTGTCGATTGATTCTATCGCTAATTTATTACCAACGAAATACAAACGTTTTCCGTCGGTAATTTCTGTCGCTAAACGATGCTTTTCTTATAATGCTATACTCAATGTGAATACTAATTAATTATTTTTATTATATTATTTTCCTAAACACCATTGTTCCATAATTTTATGTCAATTAATAGGAACACTATTTTTTTATCGATTTATTAGACTCGATAAAAATAGTGTGCAATTTTCAATGAAATCCATTATAGTGAGTGTTATCACCAAATAAATAATAAAATATGTATAACTCATATTAATAGTAAAAATTAATCAATTACTTATTATTTATTTTAAAAATATGAGTTAAATAAAAACTAAATCCTCTTATTTATTGGTGTATTAATAAATATTAACTATTAATAAAACACGATAAATTGATAAATTATTAATTATTAACAAAGAAAAATTTGAATTAGGATTCAAGACATCTATCAGATTTAAACTATATCCAATTTCATAGTACAGTAGTAATATCAATTAAAATAAAATAAATTATAAAGATTTGCAGTGATTTTTTTTTACATTGATATTAAATTATAAATATTTTCTTATTTTGGTGATTTCTTAAAAAATATGAATCTGGTCAAAATTGGATTATGGAAATTGAAAAAGCGGCTGGTCATAATTATCAAATAAAGTCCGAACAAGAAAAGACTTCAAAGCTAGCGCCAGACAAGAGACAAGGTTTTAACTTTTAACGACTACTCATGACGTGCCCTGTCCCGTGTATCATGCTTCTTTTGGCCCCGAATTGGATCTTTCAAAACCCAGCTTTTTCTATGTGGGAAAGAAAAAGCAATTGGTCCTTTGTTAGATTACTGATACTGGCAGTTGGCAGTTGTGTTCTTGACGTAATTCTGAAGCCATTGTAAAAAGAACCCAGGTAATGATCAGGAGTCCTACCCACCACTCGCTCAGCAGTACGAATACCAACCCAACCTTGAAGGCATACTTTATTGTCCTGGGTATAAAATATAGCCTTAGATAGTGGCAAGTGGTTCTGAAAACAAAGTAATAAAGATGGAGGAGAGTGCTCAACTAAAACAACATGCTTTGGGAATGGTCTTTGTCTCCCTCCCCCACTTCCTCCGTGCTTTTGACCACTGGTTTTAATGACCCACCCAACCCATTGTTCCTCATCAGCTTCTTTCTAGTACTTTTATAGTAACCCCAGTTGTCCAAACTATTTATCAGCAAGCAATGTCATAATGCAAGTGAACATGTTGGTACAAGTCCCAATGAGATGAACAAAAAGTGTATATAAAAACGATATTGGAGGAGTGAAAGAAGAAAGACAGCAAGAGAAGGCGTTGATCACACGATATCAGCAAAATTTCTCACGATCCAACTAAGGATCTCATCGTCAAAAAGGCTTGCGTTCAGGGTTGTATGTACTGTTTTGTCAGTAACCCTACACCAAAACCTAAAGCTAAGTGGTTTTTGTCTAGCCCACATGCATGGATCATTGCTCAAGGAATGGAACACAGCCATCTCCGTCGGCTTAGGTTGTTCCATACTTCCATTTTTATGATACAAGGGTAATTATGTATTTTTATATGTTTGGTTAAGAAATCAAACAAAGAACAGGCGAACAGCCAATCATCGAAACGCCGCAACACATGCGACTTGACGCTCTCTTTCACTCAGACCTTGTATCTGCTTACGTTAGCCACACGTGAATCTGTTATTACCTTGGTTTTAGCAAACAAAGAAAAATATAAACAAAACCACCCACTTCTAGGGTCCACACTTGCTCACGTGTGGCTGAGTAGGATTCTTAGAAGTTTGTGTACTATATTATCATAGAGAATGTGTTTTAGTCTTTCTTCAGCTGCTTAGTTTCCATATTCCAGGATACACCTAAATCACCTACTCTCTTTGGACGTTACTGCTTTAACCTGGTTTTGTTTCTTCTCTTACAAAAAGAAAACAAAGCTATTGACTTTGTCTTTGACAATAATGTTTTCACAATCCCAACGCCAAACCGAATTGGATTTTTCTAATGTTATGTAAACAACTGAGGATGGCATGTAAGTTTTATTAATAAGAGATTGTCATGTGATGGTGTGGACTTCTGCCTTTGAAACCCATTTCTGGAATTTGATTAGATGTGTTATTAATTTTGCTGATTACATGTGGCAGTAGGTTACTGGCAGAGTATCCTGCGCAGATACGTATGCCAATCGAGAATCTGTTGTCTTGTGAAACATCTGATATGTTCGATACCCTTCGTAGGGTTTAAGTCAACTCAGCCTATTTATATGGTGTAAGCTCTGATTAGACCTCTAACCTACATGTAAGCTCTGATTAGACCTGTAACCACCTGGCTTTTGGAGAGTCATGCACGGAACAAACACATTAAGCATTCATAATCCTCTTGCTTAAGGTATTTTTATTGTTTGCTTCTTTTTCTAACTGGTTATGACTTTGAGACATTTGAGAATGATTCCAAAATTTCCAACCAAAACTTGGGGCGTCCAAGTCAAAGACAGCCACGGGACTTGATGTCTCCATTCTTTCCGCAATGGGAGTAATAAATAATAATAATACTTAATAATCTTACCAAATCTTGTATGATTAGCAGCTCCTAAATTCAAATTACCACTCCAATGGGGAAGGTTTCATTTTCTTGAAGTCAGACAAGACAGACACAAGGCAGGAACACCGAAAGGGTTACCGGTTCAGAAGTTACTGTTGGAATAAGGAATTTGCATTTGCATTGTATGTTCTGGAAATCCTTCACCAGGTTTCCATTCAGGGAAAGAAAAAAAGGAGCTTTACATACAACAACAGGTCCTTCAAAAGACTTCTACTTGTCGGACTTGACTGCCCAAAAAGGAAAAAAAAAACAAATGGAAGATAGACAATTAGGGGACTAGCTTATAATGACAGCAAAATGTTGGACTTGGGACGAAATATGAGAATGGATGGAAGTTCTAAAAAATCCACTTATTCCTTGTTTCTAAAACCACAATGATAAAAACAAGAAGAGTATATAGCTTGGAAGACCAATGAATTATATTGGAGCAGCACCTCCCACAACTTGAAGAAGAGTAAAAGGTTAGTACTGGAACTGGCTGTACAACTTGAAAAAGAAGCTTATTTCTTCACTACCTGCCAACATTGTCACTGCTTGAATCCATTAGAATCGTCAACCTTCTTGCTGTTTTCATGAAGTCGCTGCAAGAAATAAGTAGCAATGTCATTGTCAGATCACCACTAATGCGAATTCAACAAATGACAGGCTCCCAAAGAACGGTTTATAACAGAAAAAGGAAACAAAAAATGACCTGAATGGTTCATCTCCGATATGCTTGATAGTGCCAGTCACATCTCGGTAAAGCACATTGCTCAGTGTCTCAGAATTCTTGATGCCAAACATGTCTGCCATTTTTCTGTACAATTCATCATATGACCCAAGTAAGGAGAGATCAAGGGTGCGACCCACGTCCTCTGATTCCATGAAGACTTTGCAGTGACCAGTTTCAAGAGAGGGCTCAGTGTCTTGGCGGCTATTCTTACACCATTGCAAACCTTCACAAGACAAAAGTTCAGGTCGGCCTTTTTGAAGAAGGGCAGACCCAGAGCCATCAGAAAAATTGGCTGCCTTATCTAAATTACCCTCAGATGAACTATTTCCTGTAAGAACTTGTGACACTGCATCAGCTGAGCAGCTTAGAGAGATCTGCTGCTCAGTAAGTATTGGCTGACCAAAAAGTACAAGCTGGGGTGTTTTTGCATCATCAGGTTTCTTTGAAGTCTGGGAAGAATGTGACATAGTTAAAATACAAGAAACATTGTCACTCATGCTAGGCTTCGGAACAACTGAACCATATGAGATTCTATTGTGTGCAGCAGTATGATCAAGTATTGGCGGGAAACCGGCCGGAAGTAGACTTGTCTGCAGTTTATTGAGGTGAAGATCCGATAAAGGTAAACCATAATAAGCATGCCTGGCTCCCTGCATGCCAGCAGGAGTGTTGTCAGTTAGACAACCAAAAGGGCGGCTGGGCCCAAGGAAGTTGCTGGAAAATGTTGGCAACGGAAATTGGCCATCAAGGGGGAAATCTGGATGCTGTGGCAGCCTCAACTTCTTTCTTGGTGGTGAAAAGGCAGAAAGATGGATGGCCGGCACGTTAGATACCAATTCCACTAGCCAAGGACTGACCCGTTTTACATTCTGAAGCAAATCCGTCTCATCCCATGTAACCTGTATCAGAATTCCCCAACTTATAAGAAAGATTCAGAGAACTGAATTTGGCCGGGCTGAAAAAAGAAGAGTCATTTCCACACATGCAACAATCTCTATCAATCGATAAGACTTGAAGTTTCCATTCATTTGCATCGAAGAATAGAAACTAAAAACTAAAATGTAGGCGCTTAAGGTCATAAAAATCATAAGCTCAGACTAAAGTCCTTTAACCAGGCAATATATCACAACTCTGCCTGTGTCTGGACAGTACTTGTTGAGCAATTATATATAACCTGGAAGTACAAATCAAATGAAGATGTCCGAAGAGTCTAGCAGATTCATCATCTGAAGGCAATAGAAAACATTCCTTGCTACAAAAAAAAAAGAAATATTTAAATGTAATACAGTGTCATCTAAACTAGTTGGCTCAAGCTCAATCTTATCACATGTTATGAAATGAAATCTGCGATAACATACAGGGACAACTCGAACCCGGAACCAGTCAGATGAAGCAATAATTTCATGGCTATCAGGCTATGGCAGATGAAGCAATAATTTCATGGCTATCAGGCTATGGCAATGTTGAATCTACATAACAGTGAAGGAGCCAGATAAACCAACAGTAAATTGGGATTAAAAGCAGCAAGTTACCTGGAGAAGTCTCCAAGGTGAATCAGGCCAACGCAGAGGATCAGCAACCTGAACAGCAGAGATTGTTCCCATAAACCAACTAATCCGTGAAGAGTCTTCAGTTTCAAAGGCCATCTTGAACCTCATCCCTGAACACCACCGGATCCGCAGTGCTGCTTTCACTGAAGAAGCCTTGACACAAAATTCTGGAGTACTCGCTCGAGGGTAGTAAACAACCTCAAAAGTCTGCCCCTTCGCAGCTAAACTTCCTGCTTCAATTACAGATTCAGGCCTCACTTTCGCCCTACCCACAAGACCACCGTTCGCATTCGAACCATTCCCAGTTCTCCCGAGCTTATTCTCATCTT
Organism: Erythroxylum incrassatum; assembly: GCA_026546855.1. Taxonomy (NCBI): domain Eukaryota; kingdom Viridiplantae; phylum Streptophyta; class Magnoliopsida; order Malpighiales; family Erythroxylaceae; genus Erythroxylum; species Erythroxylum incrassatum. The sequence goes on along the minus strand of JANVCL010000005.1, from coordinate 37,135,118 downwards.
CCCTCAGAAAGGCAGCGAACCCTCCATAAGGAACAACACAATTGCCACCAGCAGGATTCCATGACGACTCAGGTCCACCTCCAATCCCTCTTTTTGCTCTCCGAATCCCAACACAGAGATCCCCGTTCTCGGCCCTCAAGAAAACTATTGAATCCCCAGCTACAAGCTTCTTATGATTCACAAAAGTACTCCAACCAGTGGTCAACAGATGCCTCCGAGGCGTCCCTCTGTATATATGCCTAAACTTCCACGTATCACCATGGACATCCTTTGCAAGAATGGTCTGCACAGGAGGATCCGCCGTGTAATCTAACCGAGGAAAAATGGTCTCCGCACAGTACCTTGGCACAGAGAACCCTCCACCGTTGTTAGCATCCGATTGTGTTAAAGTCTTGGCGAACGAAGCCGGCTTATTATCTTGAGATTCTGTCCCGTTCACTAAAGCTTCTTGGTCCTCCAAATCATGGTCGTTAGCATTAGTTGGAACCAACTTCATTTTGGCATAGACTTCGTCTGTTTCAGGGTCGGCCATAAATTTGATAGCAGATACTCTGCAGAGAATATATGGCGGGAGGCGAGGTAAGGTCCTGAAATCAACCGGACCACCGGCGTGCTCGGCGTGGCCTTGAGGGAAGTAGAAAACCTTAGAGTTCACCACAGGCATTTGGACCATGCCGCCGGCGCAAGCATGCCAAAGCTGAGAGTCCAAGCACTTGTCTATCTCTTTCAGTTTCTCCTTCGATTCCATGAACGTAATCATTTCAACACTATTTGAACATAAAGATTCCTCCTTTACCGTCACTGGTAGATTATATCTCAGTAAGTGCTGTAAAACCCACATAGATCAAACAGAGTTAAGCACCACTTTAAGAAAGAAATTAATAAAGCACAATCAACTTAAGATTATTACCTCACAAAACATATATGATGATCAAGAGAAGAACTTTTATGAAAAGAAGAAGCCTTTTAACTCCACAGCTAGAGTAAACAAATTCAAAGCTGAAACAGCTTCCTAACTTGAACTTGGTATTCCCAAGAATTACGATAACAGAGGATGAAAGTTTACTGCTTTAGAAACTATCACGCATGCCGGAACTATATAATTCGGCCAGGTGCTCGTCTCCTGAACCCAAAATTTGGTTTCAGAGAATCCGACCTGTGAGTTGCTTAACAACCCAAAATTAACAAGACTTCCAACCTCAAAATTGGAAACATCGAACTGGGTTTCCAATCTTTACACACATGCTTTTGTCAATCGCCCAAGAAAAAGAGAGCAATCTTTCATTCAAGATCTACCAAGCAAGCCCTGTTCTTTCAGATATTAGTAAGCAGGAAATACAGAAGTCTACACTAGGCAGATTTCCTCTTAAACCTGTGAGGTGAAAGGTGAAACATTTGAGTCACACAGGCTCCAAAAAAGCAAAATGAAGAAAGAAATCACAGGAAAAGTAAAAAAGCCATCATAGTGAATCTTCATGCAGTTCAAAAAGATTCAATCAAAAGAAATCGATGGCCGACAGAGAAGCAGATAAAAAAGCCATCACTGATCAGCAGAGACACGGAGAGAGAGAGAGAGAGAGAGAGAGAGAGCAACTTTTTGGATCATGCAAGAATCCCAAAAGCACACACAAATACACTCTGAAAGAACAGGAAAAAGGACTCAAAACGCCTCAATCTTTATTGTTAATTTGTAGCAACTAAACAAACTCAAACAAAGAATAAATAAATAAAAAGAAAAACAGAAAAGATCAAGTTGGTACTGTGACAGCAGTAGTTAGAAGTGACTGTTTCGTGTGTACGTCAATGTGCGTTTGCTTTCATACAAATACAAAATTTACCTCACTTAATTATCCATTATTTTACACAGTTTTTTAGATTTCTTACCATTTTCTTCGGATCTGAAGAAAACCCACCCTGTCTATCTATCTTCAGAAGCCAGCAAAACAACAAACATCTTTAAGGAACCTGTCCGGTTCTGCTTTTTTATTGCATTTGTCTTCTATTAAAAAAAATATCAACCATCTATTCTTCTCCACCCAATTATTATTTCTTCAACTTAAAATACTCCTACTTTTATTCCCTTTACCCCACCCCTCCTACTCCTCCCATATCCCTAATGCCAACATCATGTAACTTAAAAGATTTGTCTTTTAAGGGCGGTTCATAGTGATTGTTTAAGTAACTTCAAATATTATGAGTATTTGTTTGTTTTCATTTATTTTTATGGTTTTTCTATATTAGTTTTAATTGTTTGTTTGATAGAAATTGTTTCTAACTATTTTCAAATGTTAATGATCTTAAATTTGAATATTCATAATGATGTTAAAATAATAATAAAAAATTATTTAAATCATATATTTTTCTTTAATTTAATTTAATAATTTCTTAAATAATTTACATAAAATACATAATTGATATATAAACAGTTTATCTTGGAAACATTTAAAGAGTAGGGATCCCATGTTTTCTTGTTATCAAAAAATAAAAGAAATTTATATTAATGGAATGTGATTTATTAAAAATTACTCCTTCCGATTCATAATAAGTGTCGTTTTAGAGAGATTTTAATTATTCAAAATAAGTGTCGTTTGTGACTTTTTATGCATA
>JANVCL010000005.1:37107323-37118497 GCA_026546855.1 Erythroxylum incrassatum | reverse complement strand
GGATACCAATACTTGCCTGGTAACTATTGTTATAAGCGAACTCAATCACAGACAAATGTTGGTCCCAACTCCTTTGGAATTCCATCACACATGCTCTCAGCATGTCCTCTAGCGTTTGAATGGTCCTCTCTGACTGACCATCAGTCTGGGGGTGGAAAGCAGTGCTAAACTTCAATTTAGTCCCTAAAGATTCCTAGAATTTCAGCCAGAATCGTGAGGTGAATCTCGGGTCCCTGTTTGATACTATAGAAACTGGTATCCCGTGCAGCTTCACAATCTCGTCAATATATAGCTTTGCTAACTTTTCCAATGAACAGGTTGTGTGGATAGTCAGAAAATGAGCAGACTTCGTCAATCTGTCCACTATAACCCAAATAGCATCATGTCCCTTCGATGAACGGGGTAGCCTGACTATAAAATCCATCGTCACATGCTCCCACTTCCTTATATATCAATATACAATAGTATCTCCAAATACAGAAAAATACAAACGGCCCAAAAAGTCCGGTGTTACAAATTGAACCTAAATTATACAGCTTTAGCTTAATACCCTATTAGGCCTAAATAAGTCGACCTGAGTTTGAGTCTAATCAAGCTTTGTCGGGATCAAAGCCTAATTGGGTCAAATGCGTAAACTCAAACTTCAAAAACTCATATTTTTAACCAGCAATCAATTGTAGCGCTTAATTAACAATTAAATGCAATAATTTTTCAAAAAGAAAAAGACAATTAGATGCAATACATAAAATTCCTGTAAAATACCTTCCTATCTCCACAATTAGATGCAATTTCGTGATCGAAAACTAGTAAAATGAATTGCTTTACAAAAATTAGTGAAGGGAAAACTAGGCAGCACATAGCACACGACACGCAAACAGGGACAATTATGGTAACTAATAGGCAAATTGTATGAGTATTAATCAATAAATGGTGTTTTTTGTTACATTAAAAATCAATGTTATTTTATATAGGAAATATATTCATGCTTCCGGTTAAGTCAAGTCGTAAAACCTCATCCCAACCAGAAGTCTAAACTAAAATAAGTTCGAGCCTAATTGAAGTCGAGTCAACTTAAGCCGAACTTGTTGACTTCAAGTTTGGATCACACTTAGGTCCTTTTGTCACCCTTAATAAAGAGGATCAAAATTTTCTATTTTTTGGTTCACCTGACTTTAGTTGCGTTGAAGATATCTTAAACTATATAAGTGCCCCGCTATGTTCATTTTCTTCATCCTTTTATAGCTCAATTCATCTAATTAGCTCCGTTACTCATTTTACCCTCTAATAAATTTTACTTTAACTTGATCTTTCATATATTATTTAATTTTATTATAGTAGAACTTCTAATATTAAATTAATTAATGGAAATATATTTTATTATCATCATAACTAAAAATTAGAATCTTACTTAATCTAACAATAGTAAAAACTTAAAAAATAGTTTTTTATTAAATTTTAATATAAATTGTTATTAAAATAAAGTCAAATTAGTCACTCTATCACATTTATAATAGTCCGTTAATTTTTTAAAATTTCAAATAATAAAAATGTTTGTAGAATGAACGTGAAGGACAAAACGGTACCCGTCTTTTATCATACAAACAAGTCTTTCATAAATTTAGGAAACATTATGTTTTCGGCAGAATTGAGAACATAATGTCTAATCTGAAATGGTACGTGGCGAAGACGGAACATGTAGGAATACGTGATGAGAATTTACACATCATCACTCACATGGCAACACCAATTATTAGGTGGATTAGCATTTTCTCAAGAGTTTTCCTTGGAAGGAAGTGTTGAGTAATGGTGGGAGTGATCACACTGTCACTTCGATGCTGAGAGACAGAGAGAGAGTCTAATCATCATCAGCACAACATCGCATTTCCAAAAACGATGGCACTGGGCGTACGTGGTCCACTGGTCCCAGCTTCCTCAGCCACGCTCACGGCCTACAATATATTTCCTGTCCTCTAGCGCTGGGATCAATACCGCTCTACTATGAAATCTGAATCAACTCTACTTACAACAGCATTTTACGTTTTTGGTATTGAATTTGCTGTCGGATCCGACCAACGTTTGATAATAATACATGTATACTTTTGTTCTCTCCCAGTGAACTTGCTGCTTCACTTTATGTTAGTCTGTGGGGATTACATAATTTCTGACCATATGAATATGATGTAGGCCATGTCACACATATGATGTTTTGATTTGTTTCTCTGTTTCATCAAAAACGCAACAGTTTTGCCAACTAAATTGTTGTCGGGAAGATGCATTAGCGTTGAAGAGTTGGATCAGAAAAATGTATATATATTACTACCAATTACAAAGTTAAAAGTATATATAATAGTGTGGTGTATGGAGGCAAAATGGGTGGGGTTCATATTGACTTCGAGTCAAGGAGTATGCCTTGGAAAAAGTTCATTTCAGAATCATTAAGCTCATATTACCTTTTATATTTGGTTATGTTAATTAAACCATCCACTCCCTAAAAGCACGATAGCCCACATTAACACATTAAGGAAGGGATTAGGGATCTGCATCAACTTCAATGTGATCATTTACAGAACACAAAGGCTTCTCTTGTCTCTGTTCAGGTTACACATTAAGAACAAACATGTGTAACCTGCTAGATCACTAAGACCAGTTGATAGGTTCCAAGGTCCAAGAACTGCGGGGGAATTTGGGCTTTCTGATCCATTCACAAGGTATCTTGAGAAAATTCGACCTGTTCGTTTAGGATCTGTAATTTTTAATTTTAATTTTAAATAAATAAATATTTAATTATTAATATTAATATAATTATATTTTACTAATAATAATTAAATATAAAATAAAATTTAAAGAAAAATTAATTGTGTGAAATAAATAAATAATTTAAGTTTAATATGATTTAGAAAAAGATCTGCTACATTTTATTCAAATAAATAATTCTATAAATAAAATTATTTATAAATTAATATATATCTTAATTAGTAAAACTAATTAATTTGAAGATTTTAAGATAGTTTAAAATTAAAAGTATAATTACTAAATTCAAAAAATTAAAGTAAATATAAATTTAAAATAAAATAAATAATTATATATATTTAATTAATAATACATCAAAATATGATAAAAACGAAAAATAAAGAGAGAAAAACAAAATTTTCGTGAGTTTTTAAAACTGAAAAAACCGAAAATTCAAAATCAAAAATAAAAATAAAAATAAAAAACTTAAACAAATAATTTTTTAATTAAACTTAAAAACAGAAAACTTAAAATCAAATTACGATTCCAAGCCGTATGGCAATGGGTATATATGTATATAGTTTTGTATTCAGTTTGGACAGCTTCCTCCAAAGAAGCATTTACATGAAACTATGTCGCTTGCAGATGCCCTACAAACCAAACCATATAAAACATTGTGCCTGCCTGTTCCTTCGTTACTTAGGTTCCCAACTTGAAATTTTGGTATATCACCTGACCATTTTAGCCGTTTGACCATACCATGTAGCTTAAGATTTATAAGGCTTAACCAGGCACAGAAACCTAAGGTTTCTCGCAAATGGGATTGACCATTCCAAGCTTGTAAAGGGCAAGGGACCATGGCCAACTATAACTTCAAGATTATCATCATCTCCTGGAACTTGTTTCCTTTACAATTCAAGGGGGCAGAGCACAAAGTTCTAACAGATACAAAAACATCCAGAAGCCAAATGATAAAAATAAGTTGCACCAAAACGATAATCTATTAGTTTCGTATCTAAATCATGGTATTGAAAAATAACACACATTACAGCCTCTTCTTCCTCCAAAATGGGCAAGACAAACAACCAGATGACTACCATCCATGAGCAGTGCACCCATCCAGATGGAAGGATCATTCTTTTCTTGTGGAGTCACAAACAAGGATGGACAGTGGCTGCTTTACTCCAGAAGCACTGCCAATACGATAGAAAGTTCATTCATATCTCATGTAGAGATGAATGTGTTACTATTAAAATATAATAAAAAGGGATAATGAGTGTTTAGCGATTTTTTTTTTTGTGTGAAACAAAAGGGAGAGAAAAGACTATGATAGAAATAAATAACAGAGAAAAAAAAGATTAAATTTGTTTTGAATGGTAAAGATGAACAAACATCAAATGATAAAAGGTACGAATAAAATAAGTTCTTAATATTTTCAATTTTCAATCGATTAATCCTTAACATAATGACATTAACATATTGAACTTTATCATTATTAGATACTCACAAATTTAACCTTTACAACAACAACAACAATTCGATAAAAAATCCGCTAAAACATAGAGTCTGGGAGAAATTAACCTTTAATATATTGGAATTTAGTAAAGGATCATCAGAACATATTAAAACTTAATAATGCACCCAAAGATTCTTGCTGTAGTATAAACAAGCCATTATAAAGTGGTTATTAAGTTTCATCCAAGTAAGTTAGAGGCGGTACCGAAGATCTTTCCGCGTGCAGAAAGTATAGGAGAGTTTTAATGCTCAAAATTGTCTCCTTGGCCTAGATTCCGCAACGGAGACTCGAATTTCTCTCCCATCCAATTCCTGAATCAGAAGCATTTTTTAGACCTCAAAAAACGAAATATAGGAATGGCAAAACAACGAAAGTATTAATGTTTGGTGCTTAATAAAGATTCCTGTAAGCAAAGTCGTCAACATTATGTAGAACTCACAACGACAAATTAAAAGCACCAAGACGCTTACAGTAACCACTTTAATACTATACAAGCTAGACCTGATAAGAACGGACTTAAGAGATTCTCATATCATTGAGAAAACAGTATGATAAACTTACAGCACCATTCAAGGTCTCAATGGCATTGTTAACCTCTTCAGCAGAACTATAAGTGACAAATCCAAAGCCTCTTGATCGACCGCTGTCCCTATCATAAACTACTTTAGCTTCAACAACCTTTCCTTGCTCGCTGAACAAGTTCTCAAGTGCCAAGTTATCAACACCCCACGAAAGATTGCCAACATAAACACGATTTCCAGCATTGAAACTGCCACCAGTCCTAGGGACTCTAGAAAAGGAGCTCTCCCTTTGAGGGGGTGGACCAGAATTGACCCTGAGAGCCCGTCCCTCTAATTCCTGCCAACAATAAAAGTTTCATATCAGATGAAATAACTAATTAATTCAGCCACAAAAATGGCTTTCATCCAACAAGGCTTATATGACTAGGACTAATAGGCAGACATTTTACCAAGCTTTTCAAATTTATCTAGCATGGTTACCATATAGTTGGCTAGGTATCCTTTAACAAGGTAATGCATAACGAAGGCATGTAGTCGAAATCATAATGAAGGGGCAGCAAACTAAAATTCCCTTTCGTCAATTGCGCTCCAAGAGATAGAAGTGAGAAAGGCAACTTACGTAGCCATTGAACTGTTGAGCAGCTGCTTCAACTTCTTCAGGAGTTGACATTGTCACAAATCCAAATCCTCTGCTTCTTCCAGTTATCTTGTCATAGATTACCTTCCAAAACGAAACGAATTCAACAAAAAAGGGAAGCCTTACCGACCATTCACAGGGACAATCAGACCAAATATGCTTGTACAGAAAATAACCCAATTACAGATATGTTCCACAAATTAAGCAAACAGAAAATAGAACATTCAACAATTAACTACTCGTTTCCGCTATCCTAGCCAACAATTTTGAACGGATTCAAAGAAATCATTCACCTCAACCATCTCAACAGTTCCAGCGTTTGAGAACAAGTCAGCCAGCTGGGAACTGTCAACACTGAAAGGAAGATTGCCCACGAACAACTTTAGGTCTGGCGACAAACTGGGCTCGTCTCCATCGCTCAAGACCTCCTCTTCTTGATCATAAACAGCAACTTTGCGTACAAAACGAGACGAAAAAGACTGTTCTTTTAGAGCTCCCAAGGACTGAAACACAGACGTGGGAACTGAAATAGGTCTACACTGAAGCTTGAGACAAGAGGAGACAGGAGAAGCGTAAGACAGCAAAATGGGTTTTTTGGGTAAAGATAATATTTTGGGGTTGACGGATGGGACTACTAGAGAATAGGCACAGCTTGCAGACATGGTTAGGTTGCTATCGAAGAACTCTGAGAGATGAACGCTGGGGATAGGCAGATAAGGTTTGTACTGAAGACTCGACCTTTTGACAAAGGAAGATATTTAAGGGCGAAGGGTTTGGGTTGGGTTTAAGACACCGATAATATCCATGTAACATACCGATTGCCGGCAGTGCCCTTAATGTTGGAGGATATTACAAAACATTGTGGATGACCTACTTTGCCTACAAGTTGACGTTGGTTGCTAATTGTTTGATTCAACCCACTAGGTATAAGATGCTAACAGGAAGTTACATCTCTAGCCCTTCATTTTATCAACGATTAACCATGATTGGACTGCATTTACGAAGGGGATTGATAACATGACCGTAGTTTAACATGTGGGCTACTTTCGCAAAGATTTTTTTTTTTTTTTACATAAAGGGGAAACAAGATAGTTACAAAATAGGTCAGGAAAAATAGGTTCTGACTGATCCTCAGTAAGGAGAATATGATACCCTATAGGTGAAGCGGCTAAATAAGTGACTCCCAGAGCGAATTGGATGGCGTGGTACGCTAGCCAATTCGCACAGCGATTTCCCTCACGATAAATATGACGATGGGTAACGGTTCAGTTATGGGAGAGCAGCTCATTGATTCCCTGAACAATGGGGTTGAGGGCCTGGCCTCTATCAGCAGCGGATGCAATCAAGTGGAGCGTCGCAGTGGAATCCACTTTCAAATACAGAGAGCATGAAGATATTTACTAACAAGTTGGACAATACCATTCTCTTACTAATTTGGGGCTGACTTCCTATTCTTTACCTTCTACGGGAATAGGAGCTGGCTTGCTTAGTTAGTGGCCTAGTGCTTTGTCCTGAATGGCAATTTGGGGCAGATAATTCCAGTCTCCATTGATTGTTCTGCCTTTGAGACCAATTCTACTTGGAAGCTAGCAAAATTTGTCGATGATGGTGGCACTTGTTTGATTGCTTCTGTCATAAACGAGCATTCGAGGAACAGGAATAGGACTACTTGCAGAATGCACATTTTGATTATGCTAGCGCTTGCAGCAGAGCTATTAACAGTTTCTTTTAAAGTATACATTGCCATTTCTTGAAAAAGATGTTTACATTATGATGCATTGACGAGAAAATGCATCCTAAACAAATTTGTTGTTGAAGACTACAAAGCTAAGCATTTTGAAAACAAATTAACTAAAGCATCTGTCCTGAGGACTAATGAAAGAAGTTTTGTAAACAATGCAATCAGGTAGCAACAGATGCTTACTTCTTGTTCCCTCCCTCTAGCATTTTGGAAAGTATACCACCTTGCTTTGTATTATTTGCCCAACTCACGGATCTCATCACAGGCCTATTGACTGGAAAATCAACTTCCTTACTGGCGGTACTGCCCTTGTTCTTCTTCTTCCCTCATCTTGAAGAATCTATAATTACTGGTGGATTAAGGATATTTGGAGGCAGCACTCACCTCAGAGGGAGCTCTTAACACCTCAAATAAAAACAACTTTAGACATAGTAATTTTCCTTGATTCCTTGTAAATAGGAGCACAAGGAAAAGATTCCTATAGAAAGTCTTACTAAGAAATATTAAAACAATGCTTAAATCAAGTAGATATATCTTGCAATTCTGATGATGATATTCATGCGTCTTCTGTTGACTTGTCCAAAGTTGCTTCCTTCTGATTTGTCTCACTTTTCCTCTAATACTTCTGTCCACAATAGGGATTCATAAAATCACTTCTATTTGGAGAATGAGCTTGTCCCCAAGCTCAAATTCAGGATAGGCTTCTGAAGTAACTCTAAGGGTTCCCAAATGGCATTAGAAGGAGGAAGACTTTGCCACTGAATCAATAGTTCCACCGTACCATTGGTAATATGGGAGCAGAGTACCTGATGTGGACTAGGGATCATCTTGTCATCGAAGATTAGAGGTAAGGAGGGACAGTCCACACGGTTGGTCCTTTGTAGGGCTTGAACAATGAAACATGGAAGACGTCATGAAGGCAAGTATGAGGTGGAAGTGTAAGTTGATAAGCAACCTCACCAATGCGACGAACAGTTTTGAAGGGGCCATAGTACTTCAGGTACAAGTTACCAACTTAGAATGGTGCTTCCAGCCAAGGACTTCAGTCATTGTGAGTGCAGATGCAACCAGACCAATTGATTTTCTAGGAATTCCACATCTCGACGCCCTTTGTCATAGAAATGTTTCATCTTGTGATGGGCCTGAAGTAACCTGGAGCGAGCTTCTTGTAAAATGGCATCATGCTCCTCCAAAATACTATTTACAGGATCCACGTGGGAAGAACCAGCTATGTAGTTGAGTAGGTATGGAGGATCTCTTCCATAGACCATTCTAAAGGGTATGGTGCAGAGAGTAGTGTTGAAAGAAGCGCTGTAACAAAATTCTGCCCTTGTAATCCAATCCACCGATTTTGAAGGTTTATCCCCTACAAAGCAACGCAGGTACATCTCAATAGTGCAGTTGACAATTTCATTTGACCGTCCGACTGTGGGTACAGTCAGATAAGCATGGGAGAATGCCAAGATAGTCCCGCCTAATCCAAAGAGTTCTTTCCAAAAGAGGCTAAAGAAGACGGCATCATGGTCAAACATTCACAAAGAACGCATGAATTGCTGCAAGTATTGTTGGTAATAAGGAAAAGGAGGGAAACAAGAACTTATGAGGACGCCCTTGTTCAATGCGTGTTTGTAGCTACAGCAATTAGGTTTGGTCTCCACTTCTCGTTGTACGACGTCAAAGATGGTAATTAAAGGTTGGGACAGGGCAAGAAGTTGGCCCTCTTCTTCCTTACACCGTGACAGAGCGTCGACTGCTTGATTCAACTTGCCGGCTCACTATTCATACACTGGCATCAACATGGGCGTGCTGGTGCTCATGCTAAATTGTTAACCTCTAGGATCTTCATACATGGTCAAAACAGTTCCAAATCGTCTCAAAATCATCCGCATTCGTTCCAAATAAGTGCATTACAACCTAAAAACACAATATAAACGAATTAAATACCAAAAAAAATAAAAACATTAAATAAACAAGCGAAATATATTAAATATAAACCTTAAAATATGAACAATTAAGCACTTACTACTCATCGTCTTCTACCCATGATCTTTAGAACTTTCAAAAGCAAAATCTGGGAAACCTTCTTTTGCATGCCCACGAATCAAATTATTCAGAACGTGTGGATCCTAAAAACTCCACTCTTCATAACTGCCGGGAAAAGATTTCTGCTTTCCCTGTCTGTCCATGGTTGCATAGCTAGTCAATCATTGGGTTGAACGCACTGGGACTCCATTTCCATGTATAGTTTGGCCTCAAGATAATCTGCTTCTCAATGAGTTTATCAAACAATTTTAGTGCTCAATCATACTCCTCAGCCTCGCAAAAATTATATATCAAAACACCATAATGTCCAGCCTCTGTGGAGCAGCATTCAGATCCCCAGCCTTGCACTGACATGATAACAACCTTAAGAAGATCGAATTGTCCTTTGGAGCAATGTGCCTTGCACCATATCATTCAAGACACTTTTAGACTCGGTTCTCTTTTCCAGCATCACAAAATCCAGGAAACAAAGTCAAATAAGTAACAGCAGCAGGTTTGATGCCAACCGAAATCATCTCCTCCAGCAACTTCATCCCATCAGCAACTCTATCCACTGCAACATAACCTTTAATCATGGTCGTATAACTCATAACTGAAGGGTTTATGTTCTTCCTCTTCATTTCCATAAACAATTTCTCCGCCTCCTCCAACTTTTTAAACCTAATATACCCATTAATCATAACATTATAAGTGACTACATCAGGGGATAACCTTCTACGCTTCATATCTTCATAAAACCTCATTGCTGTTTCCAACCTCTGTGACAAAAAGAAACCCCAAAGCAAAATATTATAAGTGTGCCTTGTTGGCTCAATCCTCTCACATAACATCTTGTTAAAATACCTCTCTGCCATGATATACCTCCCTCTCCTCATGATCAACTTAAACAGAGTATCATAACTCTTAACACTCTTCTCCACACCCAATTCCTTCATTTTATCAAATATCTTAACAGCCTCTTGAACAATTCCCGCCTTACCATAACCATCAATCAACTCTATAAACATATTCTCATCATATTGAACACCCTTTTTAGCCATATCTAAGAGGATGCAACGAGCATGATTGAGCTTGGAAGCTCGACCCAAAATGTGAATCATTTTCAGATAAGTCTCGCTGTCGTGATTAAATAACCCAGACCGCTCGACCCAGCTGAAGAATTGGAGCGCGTGCTCCGAGTCTCTCGCCCCGTGCAAAACATTATAAACTAGACTGTGATTGAACTCGGGCACCAAACTCCGGATTGAGTTCTGCAACCGGGTCGTCCAGGCCTGGTTCGCCATCATTTCGCAGATTACATCCTCTAGTTTTTCCGGGTCTTGATGCTTCCCTCTAATTCTCTGATCTTCAACGCCACTCGTCCTCTTAGTTTTGGGCTTGGAATGTGGGTCTGAAGATGGAGCTTCTGGGGTTGATATTTCATCAAAATCCAATACAGGGTCTTCGATCAAAACTGAAAAATGGCGGGGAATGATAAACCAAAAGAGTGAAGATCTGACGATATTGGCATAAACACAAGTCCTGAAGTGGCGCTTTGATAGAGCAGCGTAGATCATTTTGAAATTCTTCTTGTTTATCGTTACGGTCTACATGTACAAACAAATAAACAGAGGCTAGCAGCAGAAACTAGGGTTTAAGGATAGAGGCAAAGATGGCTTTGGCATCACTTTTCAGTTAAAATGTTTTACTGAATATAATATTTTGTTATCATTTGAGTGTTTTAAATTTCGTGTACCGGCCAATAATTAGTACCGGTATGGATATAGTTGATATTGGCGAAAAATATCGATCGGTATCAGCCGGTATTTAAAATACCGGTCAAATACTGGCTGGTATGGAAAATTTTAAAAAATTGAGGGATTTTTATGCAAAATTTTCAAAATTTCCCTCCCTTCTTCCTACCTCTCCTTCCCTTTTTTTTCAAAGTTTTTAAAATAATAATAAATATTTTATTACTAATAATTATTATAAATTAAATAAAACTTA
>JANVCL010000005.1:37093015-37104007 GCA_026546855.1 Erythroxylum incrassatum | reverse complement strand
TAATGTACATAATAGTCCAACCATAAATGCAATATTTGGTCTACTATAGACCTAAGCATACATCAAGTTTTTACCAAGTACATTATAACGAGGAACATTCTTCATAGTGTCTCTTTTTATTTCACTCTTTAGACATTGTGTCAAATATAATATCTCTCTCTATGAGAGATTAATACTGCATAAGGTTTATAATTTTTATATTAAACCATTGCAACACACATTCAATGTATGCTCTCTGAGAGAGGCCTAAAAGGACTCAAGATTTATCTTAGTGAATTTGAATACTAAGGACGAAAGATGTTTCACGAAGATCCTTCATGTCAAAATTTAGCCAACATATACCTTACCTCATGTAACATAGTCAAATCACTTGGAACAAGCAAACATTATCTACTTTTAAAATTAGAAGAAAAAAAAAGATCTTACTCCCCCTAAATTTATAGCATAAGAATCATTCAACTTTATTTACTACAAGGCCAAATAAGGTGCCTACTCATCAATTTTCAAGTACCACTGACAAAAAGCTTGTTTTAATTTGTATAATTATTTTCTCAATTTACATACCATATGACTCTTGTCATCTTCCTGAAATTCTTCAAGTTGTACCATAGAGACCTCCTCATTAAGATCTCTACCAATAATGCAATTTTAGCATCCATATGATGTAACTTCATATCTTAATAAGCTATTATTTCCTTAATCACTTTAAATGCATCTTTGGAAAATATAAGAGAGAAAATGATATTAAAGTTTGTCCCTTCTCTCTAAGTCAAACCTTTGGCAACTAATTTATCTTTAAACTACTTAATCTTATCTTAGGGGTCCCATTTACAGCCAATAAGTTTACAATATTAAGGTAAATTAATAAGTTCTCATACCTAATTATTCTTTATAAATTGCATTTCATCCTTTATTAGATCCTACTAAAAATTTGTACAAGGACCAAAAATAACATAAAAAAGTAAATAGATCAACAACATCTCTAATTTTATAATCATTCTCACTAAGATAAATAATATAATAAGATGATATAACACGTCTCCTCACCTTAGTGGATCTTTTTAATTGAACTTGATTAACATGATCTTTTTTTACAAAAGCTACATTCAATGTATGTATTAGTTCCTAGTCATATACAATAGTGACACTAGGTACAAAATCCATTAATTCAAACTAAATGGATGAAGAATATGAAACTGTAGTATTAACTTAGATCTCGTCTAAAACGTGAGAAGGACCAACCTCATCACAAATATCATGTTATAAAAACAAAGTTATTTGTGATTCCATAATTTTGGATCCACCATCTTTAAGGTAAATATATGTAGTCTTTAACATATTTAGGATAATCTACAAAATAGCAACAAGTAGAACAATACCGAAATTTATATTCATAAGGATTATACAGACATATCTCAGTAGGACAACCCCAAACACAAAAATGAGTAAGACTATGTTTTCATCCTTTTCATAACTCAAAAGGTGTTTTAGGTATTAAATTGCTTGGGAATCTGTTTGTAATGTATGAAACAATCTTAATAGCCTAATCCTAGAGGTAATATGGACGGTTAGTCATGATCTGTATGCTCCTCATCATATCCTTTAAGGAACAATTTTGCTTTTAGGTCACATCATTTTGTTCATGACTACTTAGTATAGTAAACACCTCTTAAGTTGTAAAAAGGATGAAAACAAAGTCTTACCATTTTAATTTCTAAACATTTGGCAAACAAGACATTTTCTTGTCTAAAAATGTGATATTTATTATAATATTCGTGATCAGACCTAACAATTTTGATAAATCTGTTTTGATTGATTCTCAACTTTAATATTAAATATCTTAAATTTGTTAATAAATTCAAATTTTTCTTTATTAAATAACATATTAATAATAAGAATAATCATCAATAAAAGTCATAAAATATCTAAAATTACAAATAGTGAGTAAATAAGGACCAAGGTGTTAGTATAAACTATCTTTAAAAATTAGTACTGTAAGTCGACCTCTTTTTCTTTATTTAGGTTAACTTACCTCTACAACAATTAATACATGTCTCTAAATCATCAAAATCAAGATTTTGAAGGATGTTTTTCTTAATCAACCTTTTAACTCTTTCTCTAAAGATGAGACATGATCTTTTATGCTACAAAATGAATGACTTTTGTCTTTATCAAAGGTCTTTTCTTAATAACCTTTTCAAAAATAGACGAAGAAGTATAGATTTCTTCATAAGTTACTCATTTTATATAAATTATAAGATAAGAAAATTTTGCCAACATGTTCACTATAAAATTATAATTATACACTTGAGTTTTTAATTACAAAATTATAGTCTTCTTTATTCAAAGTAGATACATAGATTAAGTTACATCAAAAAGACAAATATAAAACATGTTATATAAAATAAATATAAAACTAAGCTTCAAGATTTAAACAAATAACTCTTATAAATTTACATCAACTCATTCATTATTTCTAACTATTAGATTTAACTTATGTTTAGTTAGTTATCTCCTTGATATGAATCCTTTCATTGTGAAAGCAACATATTAGAAGTTCCTGGCCACCAAAAACTTGATGTAGCTATAACAGTATTAGATTCATAGATGATGTAAGCCAAAGAGTTACATGATAGTTCCTATGAAAGACTTTATACTTGGTTGAATTGTTGAAGCCTTTAAAATTAATTCTGATCCTTTAACTTTTTGTAGTAGTCGTAGAACTAAATCGAATCTCAAAAGAACTAAACATTAGTTTCTTAATTTCAAATAATAAAATAAAGTAGGGATTTTTGATTAATTAACTAAAATTAACAAGGAACCAAAATAAATTAACTGAATATAAAAGGAAGAAATTCAATATTACTGAACTCTGATTCAAGGGAAAGATCTCATCTAATTGTAACATTGATCATTGGCCTAAAAAGAATATTTGTCACAATTTAAGTAGTTAGTCTGAAATATATTAGGATAGTCATAATAAGTTTCGTACTTTCTTAAATCAATTAGTTGAAACTGAGCATCCAAACCAAAACTTATCATCCATTAACTGGATGTAATAGCATTCCATATCAAATAAATGACAACAATAAACTTGGTGAAAAAGACTAAAACCTAAAATAAATAATCGAGATAGTTGTATTTATTCATCTTAGTTTCCTTGTTTATCATAAGTTAAATATGCAAATTCATAAATAACTTATTTGCTGCTTGTACCAATCCTTCGTGACAATTACAAATCATTGAATTCATGGATAGCTATATAATAATCAACATTAAATTAATTTGACAGATCAATCAATATTAATTATTAATGAAATATAAGAACACAAAACAAGATATACTTGAATTAAAACATGAATAAAAGTTTAGAACAAAACCTCACAAGGTTATAACTAGAGTTTCAAATGTCCTTAAATCATAAAAATTGAGTTTAGCCATACATGACTTTTGGTCCAACACCAAAGATAGAAGAAAGATGAAGAATTGAGAGAAAAGTAAGAAGAAAATGATTCATTCTTTAGGAAGGTGGGGAATGTCCCTTTTATATCATTTTTTACTCTAAACCTAATCTTATCCTGTCTTGCAAAGATGCTTATCTAAAATAAATCTCAATCTCTTCATGATATAGAAAGAAGTCTCCTACTTAAACTTTAACTCTTCAAGTATATCTGAAATTAGGCATTATCATCCCTTATCCATCGCAATCATCTTTTGACCTTATCTAAAATTCGTGATTATCATTAACAATGTCCCAATTTAATGTAATCTCCACTTTTCATCTCCTGAAACAAAACAACCCTTATCTATTGCACTCATCTTTTCACTTTATCCAAAATTCATGGTTATCACCAATAATGTCCCAATTTGATGCAATCTTTACTTTTCATCTCTTAAAACAAAACAAACATTAATTTTCCTATTTAAACAATAAAATATATCCAAAACAAAAGAGATAATTCTAAATAATTTAACAATATATCATCTTATCAATACTTCACGCCATACTTTTTTTATGACTCTTCTTCTTACAAAATAAGTAGCTCATACTCCTTATAATATTTGTAAAGCCCCCTCACAACACTAGTCTAAACTTGTTCTTTAAGTGGAGGATATTCTAGAAGCCTTAATTTTGAGTTTTCTAAGTTCAGTTTTAGGTTCTGATTTAGTGGCTATCAAGGTTATTAGTGTGGTGTTATTCAGTTTTTTAGTTAAACTTAATGGACCCTCATATGGTTTAATAAACTATCAAAATGCTCCTTGATTTTAAAAAACTATCAATAATCCCCTTTATGGTTTTGTTTTTCTAACACTCATCCCTCCTACCATCAATGTCCATAAAAAATCCTAAATTCAAATGCAAAATTGGCATTGTATTAGGAACATGGCACTACTATGCCACCTAACCAATGATGTTTTATTGATTATTCAACCCACACAACTTATAACTTTACGTGAGGTTATTTTTTATATCCCACATAATGTTGCATAAAGTAAAGGAGAATAAAGAAGAGGAAAAATGTTGGGAATTATAATTTTCTTAAGGTTTGTTAAATGAATCACTAAATAGGAGAAATCTATTGAAATATAATCGGGAGTAAATCTAAGGTTTGTTAATTGAATCACTTGAGGAGAAATCATTAGAGAGGAGAAAAACTTAATAGTTAACACCTTTTTATTGTTATACCCCTTCTTAAATAATTGGAGAAGTTCCCTTTTTTATTGTTTTGATAGAATAAGAGTTTCATATCTTCATATTTCTTAACCCAACTTCTCAAATTGAGTATGTATCCCTATTTCTCAATTAAGTATGTATTCCCATTTATATTATTACGGTTTTGTATCCCTATTGATGTTATCTTTCGTAGGTATATATGGTTTTATCACACCCTGTCCTCTCTTTTCTTTTACATAGTCCCTATAATTTGTTTTTACTTTTAGTAATATTTAGATTTTGTTTGAAAAGAAATGATTGGAATTGTATAGCAAGTACTTCTTGTGAATAAAGAACCTAAAGGTACTTCAAGTTGAACATCTCATAGTATGAATTGTCCTATTTAGAAAAAACTTGATATTTCTACAATAGGTACTAGAAAATTAAAACAATTCCATAGTGTTGAAAATAGTAGTTTAAAGACTAATGTGAGGTTTTTAGGCTTAGTTATTTATAAATGTTTAACTTTGGAAACTATTTCTATTTTCTAGCTCAACCATACTATAAATCAATCTCTTCCTTCCAACAATTCTAGGCAATTTATATGAATTTTCATTCAAGAAGAATGATGAATGTTTGTGTTTGTGTCATGTACTAAATTACATCTCATTCCAGACCATTTATATGGATTTTCATTCAATCTATGCCATACATGTTGGTGTTAAATATACTGAATTACATCCTTTAATCTTTAAGTGCCCTCTAATGGCAAAACTTTCATAAATAATTTACAAGGATATAAAATTTTCCAAGTTATTCTGCTATATAATTTATAAAATAGAAACATGATATATGATTATGTTATGCAGTATACATAATTGCATCATTTTGGCAGTATATTAAATTTGCATTTATTTGGTAATGTAATTTCATTTTTTGTTATAAGTTTTATTTCAAGAATAGCTAGTATTTTAAACCGAAGAATTAAGTTTGAGTGATTATATAATGAATGCTTCAAATTCAAAACAAAAAAGAAATATGAAGGTGGAGAGTAAGATTGTTTTGGTTATAAGATAAATAAGATTACATTGGTCGATTTTATGATTAATGTTAAGAGGTTAGGGCATGGAGAAGTATATAATTTTATTTATAAATACCTACATGAGTCGTTTGAAAATAGTTTGAGGCTACTACATAATGATAATGATGAGAGGAACTTGATAGGTGCATTTAAAGCAAGACAATGAAGACAACAAAGATTTATATGGATCAAGAGAAGTATCCCAAATTGTGTAAACTTATTGACCCTAAAGTAGATATTCCAAATGATAAAGGATGATGATAAGGAGGTAGGCTTAGTTAATCCACATATCCACCCATTTTAGCACCTACAGATGTGCCTACAGATCCACCTATAAATGCACCCTCATATCCACCTATTCTAGTAGACACTGAAGTTAATCAAGTGATTCAGATGACCTATTATACAATCAAAGATTAGTTATCATTAATTTAAGATAATCAAGTGAAGAAATTTTTGAAGCTATACATGAATTTTCTATAAAAAGAAGATTTACCTACTATAAGTGAGTCATGTATGGGTGATCAAAATATTGACTTGAGGGGTAATAAGATTGAAGTTGATGATGGTGACTTTGGTAGTAAAGAAGGAAGTTTAGATGAGGAGAAGAAGAAGAGGCCTAAATATCATCACTTTAGCTATTCTAGTTTAGATGATGAGACAGTTATTTTAAAGCAGGAAATTATTATTTTTATTCAATTGACACGTTTAGAAAATATTTAAAGAACATGAAGATTTATACAGATTTAACTATTTTATATAAATAATGGAAGACTAAGAGTTACTATAGAATGCAAAAAGAAATATGGATGAAGAATACATATAAACCTTGCATAAGATAGGAATATGTTTTAGATCAAGACATTCCAAGACACTCATTCTTGTGGAAGATCATTTGACAGTACAAAAGTTAATTACAACAGATTGCCAACAAGTATTTGGCACACATCAAGGACAGTCTTAGCTGGCATATCTCAAGATTAAAGAGTGCTAGTTTAGATTATTAGAAAGAGATTTCAAAAATCTAAGCATATAGAGTTAAGGGACATTCCTTGTATTTTTTTCTTTGTATAACGTGAGAAGTCAAGAGACTACTTCTTAACTGTGATGGAATGCTACAAGAACAGTTCGTTGTACATTAGATCTCTTAAAGGTGTGTTTAATTCATGTTATATATATCTTGAACAAGTTAAATTTGAGTTTATTAATGCTTGTAAACTAGCAATAAACATTGATGACTATCATTTGATGACAAGATATAGTAGGAAACTGTTGATAGTTATTGAAAGGGATCCAAATGATAACATTTTCCGATTGGTTTGGGTTATAGTAAGAGTTGAAAACAAAACGAGTATTTATAATGCTATTTTCATATGTAATATGATTTCATACTAAAGATATCTTAATCACGTGATATAAGGTTTACAAGAACTGTGTGAGCATAAATGCGCACATTTCGATTACAATTATTGCTTTAGGAATTTGTGGTCAATATATAAAGCAAGTGTAAACTATTTGTCGTTTATAAACACCAAAGGTGGAGTATAGCTTTATATTGTACTTAACAAGGTTATAAGAGGCAAATGAGTAAGATGGAGTGCGCGCATAAGGATGGAGAGCACAAACAAGGATGCACAATATTGGTTTACAAATATTCCTGAGAAGATATGATGTACACATGAATTTGATAGCAGATGCAAGAGTGATTTATTATCAAATAACACAGCAGAGTGTTTAAACATGTATTTGAGAAATGCAAGGGACAAACCAATCTTGATTCACTTCGAAATGATGATAAGAGCTATCTTAGAGAGATCTCACCAAAGGAAGCAATGAATGGTTGCATATAACAAGATATTTCCTAATCAATGTTATGAATATTGCACCAGACTTAGCAAAGAAATTTGGTTTTGGTAAGATATGATACCAGTCCTTGTCAATATCGAGTACCATTTCAGATAATTTTTTAAAATCATAAATTAGTCTCTAAATTTTATAAAACTACAAAATAATCCTTCAATATATTATGTTATATGATTTTTTTACTTTACTTAAATCCTATATCAAAAATTCATAATAATATAAATTTGATATAAGAAATATTTTTTACGCTCATATAAATATAACATTAAGAATAATATAAAGTAAAACATGTATTTATAATAAGTGAATTTAATTTCAAATGTTATCTTTATAAATTTCAAAACTTAATATAATAATTTTCACATATATGCACTATAAAGTATATACATCATAAAT
The DNA here is from genome assembly GCA_026546855.1 of Erythroxylum incrassatum. Classification (NCBI taxonomy): domain Eukaryota; kingdom Viridiplantae; phylum Streptophyta; class Magnoliopsida; order Malpighiales; family Erythroxylaceae; genus Erythroxylum; species Erythroxylum incrassatum. The sequence continues at coordinate 37,096,013 of JANVCL010000005.1, read as the reverse complement.
ATGATAATTATCTTTACTATTTATTAAATAAATTGTAGGCAAATTTGTCATTTTTATATATAGGTAATTGCTATTTTGTATAGGAGAAATTCTAAGTTTTTTTCAATTTAGTCCTAATTTTAAAAAAAATAAAATTATAACTAGCATTTGACCTGTATTTTAGTTATCAGTTGGTATTGATCAGTACTAACCAAAGGAACTGGTACTGACCAATACTAAAGTTCGATATGTACTCTTTTTTTGGGTACCAAATTTTGGCAAGTATGACTAGTACAATACAATATTCAAATTACCGGTCTTAAAATAATATCAAAGTTAGAGAAAAACATAAAGGAGGCCAATAATCATGTGGATCATTTATAGGTAATAACATTTGTTTGTATTTCATACCTACTTACTCGAATGTTGTTAATAACTTAACTTGTCTTTATAGGTGATGGAAAATTTGAAATTGAGCACTATATGCATGACTATCATAGATAGTGAACCTTAAAATGAATGATTGTTAATGTGGAAGATGGGAGCGAATTAGGATCCCTATTAGCCATGCCATTTCAGTAATCATCTTGGAGAGAGGAAATCCTAAGATCATATGCATGAGTATTACACCAAATAGGCATAAATGAGGTGTTATTGTAAGAGCATACATTCAATACTAGGTGAATAGTTTTGGCCAATACATAAGGAAAAATATGGATAAAAGATCAATCCTCATGCATATATGAAAAGAGTTCGAAGGCTAAAGAAAAAATGAATAAAGGAAGTTGGTGAAATTTTAACTTGGACTGGATGACATATCATATGCAAGAAATGTAAATAAGATAGACACAATTCTAGAAAATTAAAGATGCAACACCTAGGTCGCTTGCCATGAGCTAAATAATGGTAAACTTTTTTATTTCATATTAAAGAAAGAATTAAAATGTATGTTATAAAAAGTTGATCTTATTTATTTTATTCATAGTCAAATACAAATATCTTAACAAAGGAAAGGAAAGGAACCTATTTAAGAAAATGGAACAAAGAGGAAGGCATCCAAAGTTCGAAGTATAGGTTAATTTTGAGACAAATATGAAATATTGAAAATGTTACGAATCATTATGAGATTGGACTTAAGGAATCTACTACAAGGCTAAAGGCTCACTAAAGAATACCAGACCACGTTGCAAGCATAATTTTGTTCTGTAATCGTTTTCATTTATTTTATTCCTAGTTCTACGGTTACAACAAACATACATGAGAATATATGTTGATACACTTGTCCTACACAGGACATAATAGAAAAATCAATACAATATTCTCTTATCCTTTGTTCTCTCTCCCTCGTTTGCTCTCTCTCTTCTTCTCCTTCAGCTACTCTTCTTCCTTCCCCTCTTCTGTGCAGTCCGAAACCAGCTGGTATACTACAATTGGTATCAGAGAATCTTAGCTGTCATGGCTCACGAAGGTACCAGATTGAAAACGCTGGATGAACAAGTAAAGGCATTAGAAACACAAATGAAAACAATGTAGGCTGACATGGCCAAAGCTTAGCTTGAAACCAACAAATGAATTGAAGAAAACCGGAAATCCATACTAATCCTATTAGAAGCCATCAAAACCAATCAATACCCAAACCCTACAACTGCAGCCACATCATCCTTATCCAGAACATATGCTGGAATCCTCAATTCACCACTCCTACCGATACCAAACACTAAGCATACTTCCATAAATGCCACCACAAACCCAACACAGACCCCTCTGACCACAAATATCCTTCCACTACTCCAAACAACCAATATGTTATGGCCCAAAATGGACTTTGGTCATTTTGATGGTAAGCAACCCAGGTTATGGATTAGAAAATGTCAAAAAAAAATTCAGATTTATAACATACCTGATGAAAACAAGGTTGAATGAGCAACCATGTTTCTGGAGGAGAAACATGGTCTAATAAAAAAAGATAAAATGATGTCATTTTTAATTTTTTTAAAAATATAATAAATCAAACCAGGCCGAGCCATTCTTAGAATAGACTAGAGTTTGATTCTAAGTCGATGCATAAAAGTGTAATTTAATTAATTTTTAGTTAGATTTAAATTTAAATAACAAAAATCAAAATTCGACATTTGTTATTATAAAACTCAAATAAAAAGCTTAAAATATGAATAAAAACAAAAACTTAAATCTTGTTAATGTGTGAAATTAGATTGGTTTTATTATCAATTATTTATTTTAAAATAATTTGATTGAGTTTATGAAAAAATTAATTTCTTTTGTTTTGAATCAAATTAATTAAATTTTTTTATATAATATGATTTTGTAATTAATTTTATAAATTAGAAAGAGACTTTAAAACGGAAAATTTTGAGCAATGTATGCAAGAAAATACATAATATTTAAATCAATACTATGAAACACTTTAAAATTTTATAAATGAAAAGATTTATATGAGAAGAGAGAAAATTTAAATTAAAATGAGTTTCAAAAATATGTTCTAAATGTAATTAATGTTTTCAAAATCAGGCGAGAAGTTAAATCAGTAATATATAAGGTTTAATGTTTAAATCTTTAATCAATATAGACCATTATAAAATTGGCTAAAGGTTAAGCAAATTTGGACAATTTTAAAAATGATTGAAATTTTTTTCTTATAACTTATTTATCAAAAAATTAAAATTTAATTAAAAAATATAATGTGATATAAAAATTAGTTGGTTTATAAAAATTGGATTTAACCTGACTTGAGTAAGACTTTGTGACTCTAGATGCACGAGCTGAGACAAACTTGTTCTTGGTTCTTTGAGACAAGAGTGTGGTTAAAAGTGTACTGAATGCAAAATACCAGAAAGGAACATTGATGAATGCACTAGCTTACCTTATTTTGTACGTAAATGTTTATATGAAATGCATGCTACTGCTAGGTTTTATCTTTCACTAGAGATAGCTAGAAAACTGTGAAATGGAGAAGACAAACAGAAGAAACAAGATTGAAATAGTTGCAAACTATAAAATA